>JABMBR010007089.1:0-55569 GCA_018881525.1 Meteorus sp. PSUC_FEM 10030008
ATATATAAATGAGGACAAATACAAAAGCATATGAATTATGACGTAGAAAGTGGTATGATGATTATAGCTAGATTTGATCCTTATAACTCGTGTTTTGGTAAACAATAACGGAACAGAGAAAAAAGTGTAGAAAGTAGTTTATCCTCACAAATGCTGGGTCCTGTCATTTATTCATTGATACATTCCATTCGAATATTCTTCATTAATGATGAACAATGCGATTGACGGACGCGATCTTTTAGAAATTGACTGATTTTAGCATTATAGAAAGTATCGTGCTTGGTAAAGTTAGCGAGCGTTAAGCAGGGAGAAAGGGTAATGGTTAACGTGAACGAGGGACGAAGAGAAGAGTACGGAAATTGTGAGACATAGAGAGGGCCGAAGTATTCCACAACAAATAACTCTTGGATGCCAAGATCACGTTTCATTTTGACATACAATCTACTTTTAATGAATCATCGTCGTGTCGCGTAGAGATAAAACAAGTCAGGCTCGTTCCACAATGACGTAGATGATATATATCATGAATGAAGAAAAAAAACAACAATAATGACGACGATATTACCAATAACGATAATAATAATAGTATCAACATATATTACATTGGAAAAAATCGGATGATTCATTCACATATACTAATTATTAATCTCCTAGTTTCTTCCGTTTCGCCCTTAATTTTCATTTCATGGCATTAACCTCAAAAAAAAGAGGGAAGAAATAGTCGCAAAAAATTCAATCGAAAGTGGAGTGTTCATTGTGTGGCGATAGAGAAATGTTACGTTTCACTTTGTGAATGGCTTTAAAGAACCTGTCAACACACAATTGTGTAGTTACTATATGCATTAATTCAAGATATTTCGGAATTGAATAAAATTGGATGGTGTTATTCATACCCAGTCAAATGCCACTCTTAAATGAAAATGAAGATATTAATGGGTATTGTTTATTCATAATCAATATTACCTTTAATGTATTATATTTGTAAAACTACGATGTAATGTTGTAGAACTCGACAAAGTGCACACACAAAGAAAATGGCGTATTATGAAATCACGGTAGGGCGCAGCGACACGTCGTGGCCGACGAAAGAAAAGATATAACTCAACTATCACTTTCGAACTTCATTATATCCATGACACCCCAGATGTCGCCGTAATATTGCAGCGCGCAAATATTCAATCGGTTCGTGAACTCGATAGGCATGAAGAATTCGGCTGACTCTGATCCAAATGGGTGAACTATTCGATACCTGAAAACCAAATGAGAAAAGTGTACTAACACTATAAAACGGTAATTAATAGAATATATTTGTCTATTTCATTTGTATCAGATGCGAGTCACTCCAACTGTATATGTGATTCCTTGATAGAAAAGTTTGATTTCGGTAATAATTTCCATTCGTCCCATGGAGGGAATGCTTTCATTAGTTATCAATGACAATGCGGAAAGTTATTTCCTTAATTCCAGTAGGATTCCATGATTTTTCAGTTGATATGCATTCATGTAATTTATGATTGAATTCAAATTATCTCTTCGATATCAGAGATCTCATTTGAGGTTAGTTTTAATTATTGGTTCCTATATATACGTCGGATTGAAATTGTCAAAGACAATATTATAACCTCGGGTGCTTGTTACCTTATTCATAGACTGGAATAGATGTGGGTTGGTATCACTGTCCGAACTTCGCCAATGGTAATAGTCCAGGTTATTTGAATTTGTGGTTTACCAACCACTGCTATGCACAGGTGGAGGATTGAAGGATGAACGACATAATCACTGAATTCATTTCAGGATTAATGCACAATGTTATTTTATTGAATACGTAAATTGGTTTCTTCACTATATATATATGAGATTGATCATTCGAACTGACACTTATCACAAGATTAAATCACTATATTTGAATTAATTGTAAATAATACTATATTGATTATTGATTGTTCTGTTTGCAAAATATATTAATCAATACTTTGTCTACTTTGAGATCACCGGACACTTTGAATTCTGTGCGAATTTGAGATTTCGGGATAGAATTAATTGAATTCTTGAATTCCGCACCTTACTGATTTACGAGTAGCGGAAATATCCGAAAGTTGGAGATTGGATCTTTGATTTCGCGGACTTGATCTCAATGATCGATATTGGACAAAAAATCTGAACTGAACTGGTTGAAACTGCAGAACTGGCTAGGGGTATTTATAGGATTTGAGAAGAAAGGAAGAATTGATATTGGATGGTTTGGAGAGAGGGCAGTCTAAACGTTTTTAATATTGATAACTTCTTCGCTGGAATTCTCCACGTCCGGTTTACATATCTTGAATATCGTGAGTTGATTAGTGCATTCGATTTCGTGGACTGAGACAATGTAGGAGTGTTGCGTCTGTAAGCCGTGGGCTGTCGCCACTACGATGTAACAACAATATGGGTTAGGTATTCAATATTTGTTTACAAACGTGCAATCGAACACGTTCACGCCGTGAAAACTGCTAGAAGTGTGAGATATACTCGAGATTTCATCAAGACTGTCATCCTATGGACAGTATGAATATAATGACAATATCTATTTCGTCTCAACGTTCTGTCTGAATTCATCATAATTTCAGTTTTGTTTGTTATGAGAATTAACAACAACCATGAAACTCAGCATAGGTGAATCTGCGAACAAGCAGTTCAATCATTTCTTCAAAAAAATATCTACATCAGTAACGAACCATTTCGCATGTTTGAACGCAATAAAGTTTGTCGTTTCGGTTCCAGCTCAAGTTCAATAGTTCAGCTCAAGAGAAATAGTTCATCCAATGAGTTTGTCAGAGGTTCTGGAAAAGCTAATGACAACACACGCTCGGCAGATATTGTGTATCCACAAGTGATTGATGTAATACGTGATGGAAATGAAAATTATATCAACCTGCGATGTCCCATAATCTGTTATCAACCAATGTTCACTTTTGTCCATCAGACTGTACAAGGGTCTGAATTGGAACCGCAACATGTATTAACATAAGAATAGTACTAGCTTCTGATTTGATAAAGTTACTGCAACGTGGATAGTTTCGAAAGATGGATGAAGATGTTATCCCGATTGATGGTTTGTATTCAATCTTTTTGTTAATATCTGGGTCCAAGAGTGGATGACAAAAACGTTTTTCATGATAAACTATTGTTTTATACTGTAGATGACGAAGATGATGAGGAAATTGAAAAAATTGATGTTGAGTTGCGGAAAATAGAAAAAGAACTATTGATGCTAAACGATCGTAAATATGCTTTGATTGAACGAAAGAAAGAAATACGTGATGACAAGTTATTGAAAAAAAGTATCAAATTGTCGAAACGCGATTGGCAAAATGACAACTTTCCGTGGTCGAGTAAATTGAAAAAAACTTTAACGGAAGTTTTCAAAATAAAAAATTTTCGTGAACACCAAAAAGCAGCCATAAATGCAGTGATGTCGGGGGAAGATTTGATATTGGTGATGCCCACTGGTGCTGGGAAAAGTATATGCTACCAATTACCAGCCGTCATGATGGATGGAATTACCATTGTCATCTCACCATTAATAGCATTGATGGAAGATCAAGTGAGCAATCTTAAGAAATTGAATATCCGAGCTGCAATGTTGAGTGCTAAATCAACAAGTAAAGAGGATACAAAAGCTATATGGAATGCAATGGATGGTAAAAATTCTGAACTGAAATTGATATATGTGACACCAGAATATATGAAGAAATCTAAACGATTCATGACAAAATTACAGAAAACTTTCAACGCAAAAATGTTAAAACTATTCGCAATTGATGAGGTTCATTGTTGTAGTACTTGGGGCCACGATTTTCGACCAGATTACCAATTTCTGGTTTGTTTGAAAACTATGTTCACGGGTGTACCACTAATTGGTCTCACGGCAACGGCAACAACGAAAATTGTTGCTGATGTACAAAAAATGTTGGATATCCAAGGCTGTTTGATTTTGCGGGCCTCATTCAATCGACCGAATTTATATTATGAAGTCCGCAGAAAACCAAGCGATTGGAACTTATGTGTGACAATGTTGGCAAATTTATTGAAGACGCGATTTTCAAACAAATCTGGAATTATATATACAACAACAATTAAAGACGCGGAACAATTGACAGCGGAATTACGCAACCAAGGTTTGAAGTTGGGCTGCTACCATGCTATGTTAGAAAGCGATGTCCGATCGAAAATATACAACCGTTGGATTATTGGAGAATATCAAGCAGTCGTAGCTACAATTGCATTTGGACTTGGTATCGATAAACCCGATGTCCGTTTCGTTATTCATCATTGTATATCGAAATCCATGGAGAATTATTATCAAGAGAGTGGTCGAGCTGGACGTGATGGTAAAAAGGCAACGTGTATCATTCTCTACCGTTTGGCAGATATTTTCAAATTAAGTACCATGGTCATTGGTGACAAAGTCGGCCTACAGAATCTATATAAAACTCTTGAATACTGTTTGAATCCCGATGGATGTCGAAGGAGTCTTCTTGCAACACACTTCAATGAAAATTGGAGTAAAGACGACTGCATTGCGATGTGCGATCATTGTGCCCGAAATAAGATAACAAAAGAGACTGACATAGCACCTTACTGCCGGCAAGTTTATCAGATCCTCGATAATGCCGCGAAAAGTGAAACGAATTTGACACTGATCAAATTGTTGGATGCATGGTACAACAAAGGCGCAGTCTCATGCAGAGTATCGAGCATTCCCACACCGAAATTTCCAAAAGAGACAGCTGAAGTAATAATAGCACATTTACTCATCAATGGATATCTCAAAGAAAATTTCGTATTTAATGTTTATGCAAATTTGACTTATCTCATACGCGGCCCTAAATGTACATTTGTTGATGATAAGTCGACCCAAATTTTTTTCAGACATGACGAGGGACTTGCATTTAAGTGAACTGATATAGATATAATTTCTCATGAAACCAAGTATATTCAAATACTTATATCCATCATATTCATGGATGTTCACACTTTCGCCGAATGTTGAAGTTTCATATCCAATGCGTATAAAATATACATCAGTATAAATACAGTGAATCATTATTTTCAATTAGTAAAACATACCAACGCAATGGAAGTTTTCTCGATTCCTTGAATTACATTCGATACTTCATACAGTTATAAGGTTATAACTATAAAAATGTTCAGTAAAATTGTAAGAAGATTTCCACTTTAGTCATCATAGATAAAGGTGATTTCATAAGCTCAGTTTGGTCAAGTTGATAGTCATGATCACTTCTTATATTCACCATGATTGACGATGAATTTAATATTGTTGTTCTTATAAATTCCCACGTTATCGGTTGATTCATGTGACGATGTCAATATGGATGAAATTTTCATATACAATCGGATTTCTTCCATATTTGTTCAGTTTCTTTGTTGCAAACGTCTGGGTAGATGCATATTAATATTAAGAGTTTAATTGAAATCAGAAGTGATGAAATGGAAGAATGGAACATCCTGGAGGAAAAGCTCGGTCGGAAGATGACGGGAAGGAAATTTGTCCTCGAATGATAAAAACGGGACTCGTTTTGATATTATAATTTTATTGTATAAACCACAACTCTACGTCAACTTGCATTAACGTAGGATCCGACATTGATTTATTGAAAATCATGCAAAGTATCACCTTGTCGCGTTTCGGAAGAGGAATTATTGATTGAATTTGTGTTCATTTGATATTTCATGAGGACAATACATATGAATTTGTTGTTCATTGAAATTCTGGGATCTGACCAATTTGTTCACTGTGATCAGTTGCATCTTCAATTCAACTGTATTATATCTGTGCAGTTGATCTGCTAGGACAAGGATAGCGGCCTTGTTATAACAATTTCTGATTTCAGATCTCGTAATTCAAGATTATTCGATACCAATATAACGAATAATAAATTTGAAACTTCATCTGTTCAAACGTTCTCAGTCTCACTGCGGAGAATACACCGCAACTTTGAACAAGACGACAGACAACTCCAGATAGCTTCCAGAGAGAAGCGTATGGGTGTCATAAGATTCCTATTTCTGATGGCGAGTCTTTATATACTTTGCATTTGTAAAACCGAAGATTAAGAACTATCATATGTCTGTAAAAATGAAATACTCAAGAAACATATATGCATGTATTGCATGAGAACCAACTGCTGGGAATGTGAAGGAAATATTGATTTTCGTTCTGAAGCATTCATTGTACATGTCCGTTGACCATTGCGCACCATATGTCCCACGTATACACAAGTCACAAACATTTTTTTTTTATTATGGACCTGTTCCCATCACTTCGTTCCTTTGTACAAATATAAATTCTATTATATATAAGACGTGACCCTGTTGATATTGTGCAATTATATCACTATGAATTGGCTCTGCGAAATGTTATAACTATAAAAGAGATGCGAGTATTGAGTACGAAAAATAATCTATGCATATATATTGCGACATTTATAGAGTACTTGGTGTCAATCGCATCATCTGGGTAATGTATATGGTTAATTAATTTTCGTATATGACATATGATTTGTAAATAGCAGCATATTATTATTCCAGATATTTCAAAAATTGGGACAGCAGAAAATAAAGATATGTCAATGAGTGTGCCTTCAACGGTAGAAAAAATTACCGCTCCAGTATTAATATTGTTTCTGATATATTAGAGGCATATTGATACTGCTCAAAAATCGTGAGAAAATATTAATATATATCAAGTGCATAAGTCAATTAATCGTTGATACATGAAAGTTTATTGAGAAAAAATATACGAAGAAGAATCTGCCTAATTCACTGGCGAAATTATACTGTTGCAAATGATCCAAATATGAATAAAATATGCAACGAAGAAAGATGCATCTCTATGTTTGACAGATGATATCATTTGAAGAGATGCCACTACCAACATTACTGAAAAAAGCCACCTACTTTATATTAGGGGATAATAATCCAGACAGAGGACGTGTTTTCTATCAAGATGGTGAGGCATTATTTTGTAAAAATAATGTATGTGTGCATCCACCAAGTTTGATACGACAACACTGTGATGTTGTTCACAATCCTGGCTATATGGCAATCACATGTCGGCTTGATAAGCACACCAATGTACCAAGTTTACGCCTTAGTTGGATTCCGAATAGTACATTACGTAAACATCCAACAACACTCGAAAACATAGTCACGAATAAAAATATTGCTGCGGCGATCGAGAAACAGTCATCGTCCTTGAATGAAAAAATAAGTGAATCAGTGAACCCAAATGCATCCGATAAATGTGATGTTTGCATGGAAGTGAAAGCACCAATTGATTGCCAGGATTGCGAGAGAATTTGTTCGGGTGGGTCGTTCAATTATGAAGCGTCACCTGAATTGATAACAGCATATAATTCAAACAATTCCGATAATTCTCTTGATGAGCAATTATGCCAAGATGGTCTATGTAAGAACAATATACATAGCGATGATATTGTTTACTCATCAACCATCATGGGCGATAAGTTAGCATGGGATGCAATTTCGGTATCGAATGTTAGTAGATTGCGTTCAGGATCGATGGACTCATCATCGTCATCATCAATAATTGATATCAGTGGCGGTGTCCAATCGAAAAATCGGAGTGTGTCTCTGACATCGTGCTACAGTTTATCAGCTGATCATCAAGATTTCCCTGCGTGGATGAGATCACCAGAATCACTGGCTCTCCAACACAACTTAACTTTCCCTGAGAGCGCAACAGCTTCACCTATCGCACTCAGACGTGCTCATCTTTGTCGAAGATTTTCCGTCGATCTTGGTCAAATGCGATCACTGCGACTTTTTTTCTCTGATGCAGCATGCACAAGCGGACAGCTAGTTGTTGCAAGCCGAGAAAGTCAATATAAGATATTACACTTCCATCATGGTGGTCTGGATAGACTCGCTACGATCTTGCATCAATGGCATCAACTTGTTTATTCTCAGCCCGATCAAACATCAGAGAATGAGGGCACTTTGCCTTATCGGTAACTATTGAACTTCTTTGTCCATAGTTAGCTCATACTCCATATCCTATAACATTGGTGCTATACTTCCCAATTATCCTTCCTCTCACCTCAAAATGAGTTGTGACATGAGCTTTAGAGCTCTACTGAAAAGATAGCCGTTCGAAATTGTAGACACATACGAATGTTTTCTCTTTTTCAAGACATTTTATGGTGTGCCATCCCGAGGTAGCTCGCGATGAACAGCATCCCGAAGAGGGGCAAGTACCAATGATAACCTCATTAGCATGGCAAGATTTATTAAACGAACGTGGACAAATTGAAGATGATCTTGCACTTCGGAGAGGAATATTTTTCGGTGGCTTAGAGCCAGCGTTGAGAAAAATCGTATGGCCATTCCTTCTTCATTGTTATTCATATCAAAGTACATATGATGATCGTGAACAAATTGATGAAATTCGCAAACAAGAGTACAAAGAAGTTGAGATGTTGCGGTGCAACATGTATCCGGATGAAGCAAAACAATTCTGGCGGAATGTTGTTTGTATTGTTGAAAAAGATGTTGTACGAACTGATCGAGCTAATCCTTATTATGCTGGTGAAAATAATCCGAATATCCCTATTATGAAGAATATTCTACTCAATTATGCCGTTTATAATGCACGGCTTGGTTATACGCAAGGGATGTCTGATCTATTAGCACCATTGCTTGTAGAACTTAACTCAGAAATCGATGCTTTTTGGTGTTTCGCTGGCCTCATGCAACGGTCTGTTGCTGTATGTACTCCAACCGATACGGACATGGACAAAAATTTATGCTATCTACGTGAACTTATTCGTGTAATGGAACCAGGTTTTTATAGTCATCTCGAAAAACATACCGATGCTCTCGAGCTTCTGTTTTGCCACCGATGGATCTTATTGTAAGAATTAACTCACATAGGCTTTGTGCTTGTTCTGAGGCCGCTTTATGAACGTTCTCTTCCGATATTTACATAATTTTTATTCCTGATGATATCTTTTCTTTTCCAGATGTCTTAAGCGGGAATTCCCATCAGAAATGGCGCTAATCATGTGGGAAGCTTGTTGGGTTAATTATTTAACAGATTATTTCCATTTATTTCTCTGCCTTGCTATAATTTGCGTATATGCAGATGATGTTATTGCTCAGAATTTGCGAACAGATGAGATGTTGCTTTACTTTAGCTCACTGTCAATGTATATGGATGGTAATATCATATTACGGAAAGCACGAGGATTGTTACATCAATTCCGTCAGCTTGATCGTTTGCCTTGTACACTTACGGGTCTTTGTCGTAAATGTGGACCAGGAATGTGGGATAGCAGTCACGATCCCATTATCGAATGTATTGAGCATGAAGAATCAATATGTCCTTATACTAAGAACGATAGCACAACTTACTGAAATTCCTCAACAAGTTATATTTACGTCATCACTATACGATACATATCGGAGATTCTATTAACATTTTCCATTTTCAATTAATTATTGTCAATTTATTTAGATATATCTGTCTCAGGTCGTATTCATATTCGTATTGAGTCCTCAATGAATCTTGAGTTTAGTCGAAAACGATTTGAGAGTCTCAATAACTGCGTTTTTTTTTTGAAAAACGAGTGGCGATCTTCATTTCTGTGATCCGAGATAGCACATGAAGCCAGAATTCTATACTTAACTTATACTTTCGCATTCAAGTTTTTTGAAAGCACCAAAGACGCGTCATTGATGAGATAGACCTAGGCATGGAACCGAAAAGGGCATTTCGTCACGAATTATTCCAACCAGTGATGTTAACTGATTACATACAACCCCTTTTGAATATAATTTTGTGTTGGTTATGGAGCGATTCGTTGGGTAGAATTCTTAAATGAATTTATTTTTTCGACTTCATGACCAGATATATCTCGCTGAGCAAAAACACTGTGTTAATTATGTAAGACAAGACTGACTGTGGTGAAATAAGTGATTGAGAAACAAAAAGGATGAGAATTGTGCAAAAGATGAAGGCTAATATCATCATATTAATAATATTACAATCAATGAGAATTATATATATTACGATGAATAAATTAATTTATCAAAAATAGCTTGAACTGCAAAGCATCAAATCAATGGTTGTATTGAATCTATCTCCATTTAAATTATTATTATATTTATTTGACAGATAATTTTTATCTCCTTCATGAGTTATCTGGAAAAATAAACTATTATGGAGGCGAAAATGGAGGGAAATGATTGGAACCAATAAAGTGTTATATGCATATAATTCTTATGGATCCACTTTATGACCAGAATTTGTACTGTGACATTTTCAGAATATTTGTACGCATAATCATTATAAAAAGATTTATTCAATCTTCTCTCTGTTAAATATATCATTACACAATCAGATCATATTTTACATAAATACATACGCTATATTTACATTACGTCAGTCGAATGTCAGATCGAATAAGTGAATAATACGAAAATAGAATAAACAATTATAGATAATTCTCAAGGAGCTGTACTCATGATGAGGATATGAAAATATCACTTCACTGGTACCGGCCTGAGATATGCACCAAAGTTTTTCGATAGACAACCAGAGAGGACGATAACATACTTCTCCTCTACTGATTTCATCTGAGACCGTTCATGGGGAAACTTCATACATACGTGAATTCTCTTTCTATGAAGACTTTTTATAGTCACTATTCTTGTTGAACAAATATTTTCCGATACTTTTGGGAAACTAGGGATCATCAGTAGCTTTCCTTCTAATGATCATAGTGAGCATCTGCTCACGGTACTGAAATTATTGAATGATTCCTGAATCCTCCTGCTGTTTCTCGACTGTTAAAACACGAACATAAAGTTCCCCACCATATACTTTGGGTTATAATTAACTGGATATTTCGCATTATTAAATGGATATTCCAGCCCTGACACCAGCAGCCTATTACAAAATTATGAGACCATAACGATTCGTTTCTGATGGATGGCTGCACTTCGAATCCTGCTTGTATCTTATCTCGTGTCTTTGAAATTACGAACCGTTGAAAAAAAACGATAATCATGTACATACTATCGTTTTCCTTTGGTGCAAGAAAGTTCAGTACTGATACATAATTTGTGTTGCAAGTCAGGTGATATTCATGTGAATATTCTATGATATAATATTCGATAGCGAAAAGTCGCTGGGTTTATTGTCTTGTTTGTTTTGGAACGATAAATTCAAGCTTCATTTCAGTTTATCACCAAATTCTTAGTATGCAAGATGCACTACGATTTCGGATGAATGTGGTCCATGATAAAGTTGATCGACACTAGAACCATGCAAGCGATTGCCCATACAATAACGAAAACTAACCAGATTTTCCCAGTGAACGGACTGACGAATTTATTTTCCACACCCAGCCCGATTATATTTGTTGTCCTATTTCTAGCACAATAAACCAAAAATGTCGGCACCAGATACTGTATCCCAACTCCAGCATACGACCCCGTTATTCTCACAAGGGTAGACAAATCTCGTACTGTCATTACTATTATATATGGTGGAATTAAAGTCATAACTGGAAAAACGAGTTTTCTAAGACATATATTATAATCCCTCGAATTCGGAAGCAAAAGTGATTGTAAATTATTCCTGAGTGTGATTGCAATTATCGGAAAACTGGCAGACAGAGTGAAAACTGGGAATAGAGCAAGGAAGTATTCTATGACGACCAAGAATACGTTAGTATTCTTTGAACAATCACCAGCACTACTTGGCCCGAAATCGAGCGTATATAGATCATCAAGATGCTTGAACGCAAAAGCTCCCGTTAAAGCCAATAACAAATAGAATGAAGCTATCAGTATATAATCAAGACAAAGAAATCGCTTCAACGTTGATTTATCAGCAATAGGTACTATCAATGCTGGTAAGGAATGATGGCACATGAACGAATAAACGCAAGCACCAAACAGACCAGGAATACCTGGAAGGAGAAAGTTTGTCATTACATTATATTTTTATGGTTTTTACTTGTTCCATCCGATCCTACCCGTGGATATATTCACTTCCCGTTGAGATATGATAAAATTTACCGAGGAAATTAACAGCTGATGGAGAACCTTGCGCTCCGTACACGATAAGGATTCTCAATGCATATATAATCATAATGCCAAATGCAAGCCAACGCATTGCTGATGTTAATAGTTGAAGATATTTCGTCTTTTGAACATCGAAGAATACGAAAGGACCAAGTACACTTATCACCGTCGTCTAGAAAAAAAAAAAACAAATGGAACCACCGATATATAGCTTGATATCGTTCGACTTAAACTGCAGAATGGATAATTTTTATCTTTTCTGTTAGAAAAATTCCTTTTTTTGGAAGCAAGTAGAGTAAGAACAAATAATTCATATTGCCTGAAAAGCGTATCGAAAGATATACAAAACGTGTGTTGTTCCAGCCACGGGATATTATTTCGAGAGATTCACAGGAAAGAATAGAAAGGAAGACGAATTTTTCCTCACCAGAAATATTTGATAAGCGTTGATTCGCGTAATATGGATGCCTTCCCAACAATTCTCAGTATCTGGTATTGTGTCGTTGCATGTGATATTCTCAGGATGATAAGTACAGGCAATGTTCAGCATCGATTGACCGATTACCGCTGTATAAATACTCAAATCTCCATACAAATATGTGGCCAGGCATATGTAAAAGAGTGTTGTGCCAAATTTATTGAAGAACATTGATGCCATCTCACCCATTTCTAATTTATTATCTATAAGATAATATCTGGAGGTAATATCAGCACGCCCAGGACTATCTTCACCAGACTGGAGAAATAGAGGTGTATCTTCTGAATCTGAATTGGATGGCTCTGATTCCCCGAAAGTTGTCAGCTCCTAAGTGGAAGAATGACAGTACACCATTCAAAATCTTCGAGAACTTTCCAAAATACAAATGTAGATAGTGTTTGGAGGAATTGTAGTGACGACTGCAGTGTCAATGTCCAAAACACATTCGCTATTAAACTGATGGTATGAATGATAGGAAACAGTGTACCGAACGCTACACAATGTGTGAACTTGTTCAAAATATCCGATATTAATACAAGTTATTCGGATAAATTTACAACTCGAAATTCCTCCTCGACGAACATTATGTACCTGATTTGAAATTTTCAGATGTATGTGACAACTACCCCACCTCTCAAATGCAAAATCGCCCTAGAGAGACCACATGGAGCTGAACTATTGACACTGCATACTTTCAATTCAGCTACACTTACTCGCTTTCTGCTGTGCATTCTTTGCCAAGTGAGAATTGCATTCGCCGAAGCCATAGATTCTATGACAAATGTTACAGTAACGAAGCTGAAATGTTGAACCAGTTAGGAAATGCACAATGATGTGGAGACCGAATCAAGATTGGCATTTGACTATTGGAGCCAGTAGATAACGAGTTATGGAGCATGTACCTCATAAAGCCGAGAATCAAAATAATCAAAGTTCCAAGAGCCCATCCTGCTCGGCTGAAAACAGCTGGAAGTGTCAATGCCCCAGTTCCAACGATCAAATTGAATATAAACACCGCTCCAACCTGCAAAGAAGATTCGCAGTGTCATTCTGGATTCAAAATCATTCAGAACGAAAATAATGTTCCGAAACGTGTTCTTGCACGTATCCTTTCCACAAGACTTTCAGTCCGCAATTTTAAAACATATGAAACTATGATTGAAAGGGGAGAATCTGCTAAATAATTGAGAGGTCATCATTATTAATCATGTTGGTAAATTACATGTATATTGAATGAAATTGAGCTGAATAGCTCTGATAGCTTAATAACAGAGTGGTATGTGTCATGAACACATTGGGAATCCGTTCCAATTTTCAATGAGAAACACGTGACATCATGATCGAAGTTGCGAATGTGTTCTCAATATCAATCCTCATAAGCATTTGTTCGATGTATGGGACTAAATAGCATGAATTAGAGATTTCCCAAATATAAAACTGAATTGAATCCTTAGCGTGTCAGATTATGATCAATTATTGCAATTATGATGAGTGAAAATTGAATGAGTTCATAAAATTTCTACAGTTGAAACACTCCTCGTTACGGTAATATGTTCATGAACATTTTCTAAAGAAAGTCAGCCAAATTTCTGATTGTGTTTATACTCTCACTTATACAGATAATAAGCTTTGAATCACACACGGATTCTCGATGAGATCGCTGTCAATAAAGAGGAGATGAGTAACCATGTGATTCATACAGACGGAGAATCTCAAACTTCCAATGAATATCCATTACATTCTACGAAGCGAAGTGAATAATCGTGACACCAGTACGAATCTAGCACATATTGATAATTTGGATACTTGCATGCTTGAATGCATCATGTCCAATAACCGCGCTAGTACAATTTTATCTCCAGAGAAATTAATAATCTTAAATACTGGATTCTTGTGATGAGGTGCGATATTAGTCATGTAAATTTACAATGAATCATAAAAGAAGGGTTATCTGTTCAATCAATGCATGTACGATTTCTATGAGTAGATGAATTCTTTTTGAATGAGTGAAATTATTCATCACTAAACAATTGGATCAAGGAAAGAACGAATACCAGCGAAAAAAATGTTTATTTTCAGTAATAACTCCGTAAGATGTATCGAATAAACTTTGTGCCAAGTGTTTTGATTATTGTTGACTTTGTTTATTTACAAATTTGTAAGTGAGGTTATACACAATCCGTATGTTACGTATGCAAGTCACGATTTGTTATTGGTATAAAAAACAAAGAATGTCTTTATTTACTCACCCTCGTAGAGTACTGTTTCAATCCATTCAGTTCAGGCATATTGTCATGAATACTCAATTGTCTGTTACAATAAACTTTGATTGTTTTAATTGCTCACGGCCATCGCGAAAACATCCGGATACGTGGCGCATCATGGCAATACTTTTTTTTTCTTCAATATGTTCTCCACTGCTCTTATCTTTTCGCACCAATATAACTATACAATACTGAATGAAGAACAATCAAACTCTTGTTTTTTTCATCGTCCATTCTGATCTTTTCACGCAATTATACAACTACGAGTATGTGCCGATTTGCACATGTATATACGACAGTATATTGAATTAAAATGTCATTCCTCAAGTGAAATTGTAGACTAATGATAAAGCTAATTCTACCAGATTCTACCGAACGGGAAAGAAACTTGGTTGAGGGTGGAAATGATGAAATTATTCATAAATGAGACGACTCGAAATATTAAGAATGGTAGGATACAATAATGAATGCCGTTATTGTAATAATTTTTTGTTGTAATTATTAGCGTTATTGTTATCGTTATTTTATAAATTACATTCATAAACGTCACAATAGGAATGCATTTACATAGATGTTCCACAAAATTGTTATACATCATGAGAACGGAATACGAATAAAATTCTACAATATCGTTTGACATTATTGATTTTCATGTTTTCGATATGGATGATTGTTGCGAACGAGATTGTGAAGAGGATTATTTTATAGATTGGCATCTTGACGACCATTCATTGAAAATAATTTTATTGAATTGGAAAATATAAACCTAATTCTTAGAATAATTACCCATAGATTCATCACACATCATAATAAGATACATTCATTGACATCGAACGGTACAAAATCTACAATGCGAATATGGTGAAACGCGAATGAAACTTTTTTTTTATCCTCTAAATGATTATCATAAACATTTTATGCTCGAAATCATAGAACTCACTCGAAAATCAAATGGAAATGATGGATCAAAACTTCGATATTTAAGAAGAGGTTTAGTATCTTCGACAATTAGCAAGGAGCGTGCATGAAGGAGTGCTTACATTAACAAGGAATCTCAGGAATCATGACATATCTTTGTCTACTCTGGATAGTTTATTTTCCAAAGATTTTTTATTTGGCTATCCCATAAAATTTAAAGTAATACTTTAAATTGTGTACGTGAATAGAAATCGCACAATTACAAGTGGGAATAAATTATAATACTTTGGCTACGCTTGCAGAATAGAAATCGTGTTCTCAATGTTCTGTTTTTTTTTTCTTAATTATTATTTCACTTGTTTGTTTCAATTTGGTGAAAAGTAGTTTGAGCGAATTCAATTCTGAGTCTTATTTTTCGAATTTTCATCCAAACAGCGTCGTTACATTTGACATTTCATTTTTTTTTCTTGACGTTTCGTTCACTTTTTTCAGACATGATGTATAATTAATGAATGGTAATACTAGTGTATATTTATATGTAAAAAAATAATAATAGTAATGGTAATAATAGACACATTGGAGAACAGTATAAGTCATGAGGCCCTGACAACGCTTGGAAATGAAGCATTTTTATACGCCAAGGGAATGTCTCGTGGAATGCAAAGTACAAATGTCCAAAGTAATATCGAAGAACACATTGGAACGTATTTGAATGTGAGAAAGAAGAAATTCGACACAAGAGAATAAAAATTCGTGGAATACCAATAATCGTGAAAAAAAAAACGTTATACACAATTGGAATGGATTGCAGTTCATGAACTCACGACATACAGTTTGTTTTCTTCTTAAAGATGAACAAATGAGAGAAATAAATTTTTTTTCAAATTTGCGTCAAAATGAGATTGTAAAATTTGTCATCTTCACTAAATAGAAGCTCGCGAAGAAAAATCATAAATGAGATATTAATCATCAATAATGTACTGATTAATATCACTCTTCTTCCTTTTTCTCTCCCATATTTCGAATATTATTAAATTACCCTCGGTAGTTCATCGGGATGAATTCGAGCAAAATGATGTGATAGATGATGATTGAATGCAGAAATTAATTGATATTTGACGGGAGGTAATGTAAATAGGAGTGATGGTGTAGCACAATTGTGACACCGTTTAGAAACACTTCCTGTGGACGATTGATGGACCAGACTCGTCGTATTCTTGCTTGGAGATCCACATCTGTTGGAATGTTGACAATGAAGCGAGAATTGAACCACCGATCCATACGGAGTATTTCCTCTCAGGTGGTGCAATGATTTTAATCTTCATTGTTGATGGAGCAAGTGCAGTGATTTCCTTCTGCATTCTATCAGCGATACCTGGATACATGGTAGTGCCACCAGACAGAACAGTATTGGCGTACAAGTCCTTACGAATATCAACATCACACTTCATGATTGAGTTGTACGTAGTCTCATGGATGCCGCTAGCTTCCATTCCCAAGAAGCTTGGTTGGAATAGTGCTTCGGGACAACGGAATCTTTCATTTCCAATAGTGATAACTTGACCGTCAGGGAGTTCATAGCTCTTCTCCAAGCTGGATGATGAAGCAGCGGTGGCCATTTCTTGATCGAAATCAAGAGCAACATAGCACAATTTCTCTTTGATGTCACGTACGATTTCACGTTCAGCAGTTGTGGTGAAAGAGTATCCACGCTCGGTCAAGATCTTCATGAGGTAGTCTGTAAGGTCACGACCAGCCAAGTCCAAACGCAGAATAGCATGAGGAAGTGCATATCCTTCATAAATTGGTACGGTGTGAGAAACACCATCACCAGAATCAAGAACGATACCAGTTGTACGACCAGATGCATACAATGACAATACAGCTTGGATGGCGACGTACATTGCAGGTGTATTGAATGTTTCAAACATAATTTGCGTCATTTTTTCACGATTGGCTTTAGGATTGAGTGGGGCTTCGGTAAGAAGAACTGGATGTTCTTCTGGTGCAACACGAAGCTCATTGTAGAAAGTGTGATGCCAAATCTTCTCCATGTCGTCCCAGTTGGTAACAATACCATGTTCAATTGGATATTTAAGTGTCAAAATACCACGCTTTGATTGGGCTTCATCACCAACATACGAATCCTTCTGTCCCATACCAACCATCACACCTTGATGTCTTGGCCTGCCGACAATTGAGGGGAATACGGCACGAGGTGCGTCATCGCCGGCGAATCCAGCCTTGCACATACCGGAGCCATTGTCTACAACGAGTGCTGCTACTTCTTCGTCACACATCTTGTCTGTTTTAATTTAAATCTGTAAACGATTGAAAGAAAAAACAAATATTATTTTTAGTTTTAAAATCATGCAATTCCATCACTAAACGTATTCGTGGCAGATCAAGAAAGAGAGAAAAACGATACTTATTTGTCATTATTCAATTGCGTGTGAGTTCATAAGTAAAGAATGTGATGAATGCCACGTAAGAAAGATGACCGATGACGATAAGTGGTCCGTCACGCTTGATTCCTAAAGAACCGCACCCTGCCCCGCCCTATTCGCTATCATCTCATATCTGTGTGCATTCTTTTTATTTTTCATTGCTTTTTTTCCATTCACAGGTAAAGCAAATCTACATCACAGCTATCTTTTTATCTACACGATGATCAACTCGAATAACTCCATTGCATTCAACCCGGACACAAATAATCCGATACTCCACGAACGAATTCAACAATAACGAAAAAAAACAACTCTTAAATCACCGAAGATGAAGAAAACAAAAAATTGTTGTCATGTGATATTTCTTATTGATGAAAAATGATTAAATGTCGATGTGTTCATTTCTCTCACACACAATTCGGAGTATCCTATGAAATATTTCCGTTCCATTTAATTACAATGAAGAGTTCTCTAATCTACAAACCGATAAAAATGAAACTTAAAAGTGCAAACAAGAACTTACATTATATTTAATAAATAGTATGTACAATTTTGTTACGGAGATCACCGTAAAAGTCACACGTCAAGACACGTTTACACGCGAGTCTTACAGACGCAAGCACCAAACACAGAATGTAGCTCAGCACGATCAGTGAAACACTATTATACGAACATGAGCGACAACGCAAGTCTCCCACCACTGTGCGCTTCCGCCAATAAGGGCAGGACCCCCTCGTCCAATCCTGGCTTTCTTTACCATATAAGGCAACTGACTATCGCGGAGGGAATGATCCCCTCTATCAGCGTATCCCCCTACCCGATTCCTATATCGACGCTACATATATATGTCTTGGCAACGTTTCTCCCCTGCCGGTGTTTCCAACGGCTTCCAGCCAACAAATGTCTCATCGTTATATCTATAACGTCAATGATAAAACCCAAAATTGATGATTAATTCCGTCAATTTTCGTTATTTTTCCGCAAAAACAGAAGGATTAAGTAAGCATCAGCAACACGGTCACGAGAAATTCGGTCATTTTCCAGTGAACTATTGCTAGAAAAAATGTGAAATTGAAAAACGAAACAGGATTCTGATTATCTTCTTCTCCTCCTCCTTCTCCCTCAATATTCTCCAGAACATAAACGAACGACAGGTCATTAATATGCGACTGATCTTTTTTTTTTTCAGAAGTCAATGTCGGTTAAGCTTATATAGACTGACAAGACAATAAGGTTAAGGTTGGATATATGGAGAATTTCACACGAGTTCTAGCTCTAAAATGTGATTAAAATAGAATCACGTGAGAACCACCGAATGTATATAGAAGCAAAGCAGCAAAAAAGAAGAGAATGAAACCACTTGCTTAGCACCACCTGTCGATGTGACGAGAAAGAATTGAAGGTTGAGAAAACGCAAACACAATTTTCCCCGATATAAAATTGGAATCGGCAAATGAATAAAATACAAAATGGAAATAACGAAAAAGCATTCAACGATTTGAATAGATGCATTTCATGAGAAACTGTAGGAGCAACGCCCTACTGTAATGGCGGTCGCACAACCACCCGGCTTTCCAAACGCCGGTTACACATTCCAACTCAGCGTACTCAATAATTACTACAAATTAACTCAAATTTATAAGTGAATTGTGTACTCACCTCAGTAAATGACGTAAATTCAATGTTAATACGCTTGGTGCGCAATTTATTTATTTTATTATTGAGGAATTCTGATGAATGTAAGAGAGAATGGACGAACTATACTGCCTCGCGACGTGCCGAAACGAGAATCGAGACTCTAGCGACGACACACGAGTTGAATCGCGAAAGACCGGGCTGTACAGTGGACCTGCCCTATTGGAGGTATGGTCGGTTTGATTTATGTCGTCTAGGGGGGGCTCTTTATGACCTGCGCTATTGTATATGCCATATGGAAGAATAACCAAGCATAATCCTCATCGAATTATTGTTAATAATGAAAATTAGTGTGTTGACCATTATCATTAATAACAGGTATTAGGTTGAACAAATGCGAATTACTAATGTAGATTAGGATTAACCCTCAATGCATCAATTATTTGTTCAGTTGACACCCCTGGATGCGGTTGAACAAGAATGGACTCGTCCGAACTTCCTTGCTCCCACCAACATACGTTTTCAGAGGCCCTTGCCATATATGGGCATAAAACGTGAGCGACGCTCTGATTGGTTGTGCCACCCGCAGGCAAGTAGTTCTCCAAATGCCGCTTGAAACTGTACTGTACGAGATATGAGCGGTGAGAGTAGGACGGACTGATTGGATGCGGTGTAAAGCACGACAAAGCCAGGTTATATGTCTCCGGAAGGTATACTATACTCATACGCTATATGTTCAATGTATATGTATATACTACTCAATGGTCTTCCAGACTGACTAACTGTCAGAGACATTGAAACGGTATTCGTTTGTATTGTACCTGGCATTGCGTATACGTATATTCGTATATTTATTTTTATCTATAAATACTAGCGATTTAGTCACAGGGACAAATTGGTCATCGAACAAACCTATTTTATTTCACCTATATTACTCACATTTCTATTCCTTTCTGCTCTCAATCGAGAATGGCTGATCGTATTTGATCATATTTTCAAAATAAAAATGATGTCAATGATACACAGAGTTCATTTCAGTTGCTTGATTGCCATGCACTCAATACAAATATTTTTTAGGCCATTAGGTATTTAGCTCCTGAATGTTTTTTCTTGATAATGAGTAATACTACTGTTATCAACATTTCTTTTTTTATTTTCAGGGCTCTCGGTCATCCTATGACAGTATGAAGTCTCGTATATCGAAATGAGAATGTCTGAATCGAGAACGTGAATTGACAAATATGAGATATTTATATTATATTGTTTTTGCAACTTTTTGATGTATTGTCTGAGCAAATGTGATCTTTCCATTAATTTATTTTTTTCAATATTATCCAAACAGATCCGTGGCATTCAGCTATCATTCACGGAAAGTTATTGCGTCAGACAATTTGGGAGAAACATGAAAATAAATGAATAACTTAATGGTATAGCATTGGAGAGTGTCATGAATTGCTCAATACACTGATAAAAAAATTATGAAATTGATACTTGTATTATCGAAATTTTTCGTGCGTCCATTTCTCAGGAATGAAAATGAATATGGATTTCATTGATGACGAATCATGTTAATAGCGAAACATAGTTTTATAATATGTTGCTGACTCAAAATGGGCGATGTATTAAGGGAATGCGCAGAGGGGGAGCATATGCAGTGACGACGATGTCTCACTTGTGCATGAGTCATATGATAAGCACATATGTACTCCAACGACGAATTATTTTGCGATGAGAAGGCATCAGCACAGATTATATGACAGAAAGTTCGAGCCCCTGTGTATTCGCCATATTCTCACAAGTTTCGACTACTGGAATAATGTTTCACACTTATTTGGAATTCGTTCGCTCGTTAAATTTTTTATGAGACAAAATCGATTGAAATATTCATGATTGACATTCTAATTATCGCAACGTATTTGCGTATTTATTGATCTATCATCATTGTTATTATTTCGGGTTGTTTCACTCGGTCATTATTTCCAAATATCCGAAGAATGTGCAATTTTGCATTCATGCATTTCGTCAAGTGGACATTTCGAATATTACATGGATGATTCATTCAATATAAAAAAAACGGAAATTCGGTTTTGATAACTTTCAAATTATCAATGTCATCCAAACTGAATGTTGGTGGTTGATAGTTCGGAATATTTGGATATGTCAAAAAATTAACACAGATCGTTACAATTCTAATGATGTCAGTGATAAAACGACTAGGTCATTTTTTGTCCTCTTCGATTAACGCATTCGATAAACTCAATTGAATGCGTTTATTGTACGACTATGGTATGAAGTCTCATAACACCATTTATTGATTATTGCCAAAAGCTAATGCCTCCTTTTATGGAATATATATATTGAACGTAAAACTTATACTAACATAGACATAGATTGTAGTGGTTGCATGTCTGTATATGAAATGTCTCTCTATATATGAATGGATGGAAGATCAATGGTACCATACATGCTGCAATTAAAATATGAACTGTCAACACATTTTTCTCTATAAGGTCTTCATCTAATTTGAGATTCTCCTTAATAACTTAAATGATTTTCCCTGTGGCACTTAATTAACATTTGAAGGATATCACATACAAAAAATTGGATTACTCAAGACCAAAAAGGTCAAAATCATACAATAACCTAAATTCCACATCACTAAAAAAATAAAACGGAAACACAAAAGCATATACCAAAAATTATCTCCATAATTGAATTACAATTAATATACGAAATGTATACTTGGAAAAATTAACATGATTTATGACCCCATTACGATCAGAGTAATGAAAATTGTTGAAGTACTTGAAAGCAGGAAAAATAGATGTTGATAGTAGATAAAAATATGTCATGACTAATGATATGCAGCATGGCATTGACACATCACTGAATGTTTACATGCACAAATTAATTCGAGTTATAAATATGTATATATATTTGATATGTTCATTTTGTGTGGGTGTGTGTGTGTATTATTGAACAAATCTTCATGCCAATGACACGTAGAGAGCCTTATGCAAGGCCACGTACGCCTTGTATGGTCGTCGAGGTCAAGGAGAGAGTGTGCACTGACCATTGAGATTTCAGGACAGATGTCGGAGTGTCTAACAGCGGCCTAGCTCTTATCTTCATCCATGTGTACTACCATTATTATTAATACTAGTAGTACTACTACTGCATGCTTTGGTACTATGGAAGCACTTACATAAGTGTGCAGTAGCATTCACAATCATCGGTACATGCTAAATATAGGATTGTCATGTGCATGTGACTGGAATTTTAAATCAATGACGTCATCACCAAATAAATGTCACGTCAAGACGTTTCAAAAAGTATTTATTTTTTTTTCTTCTGAATCTTCAGTAAGGTTTTTACATTACTCGATGAGACAAGAGAAAAATTGCAAGTTTTTATGATGTCCATTTGTTCAAGAACCTTTTTTGTACATTTGAATAATATTGTGGGATATATATATCAACAATGTCACGAATTCGATGTTTCATGGATATTAAAGTCGAGACGGTACGATTAACAACCGGGAAAAAGTTTGTTTTTCTTCCTTTTTATTCTTGAGAATGGTTTTATATTATGCATACTTGGCAAAACGGGAAGTGAAATGTACGATGCGCTGAATATACTCTTCAAGATGTCAGCAGTAGAAAGACTTTATTCTTATAGTAATTATCATTTTTATTGAGGTCGCCCGGGTTTTGAAGGAGTTTCATCCAGGTTCTTTGGAGAGTCCTGTTGTTATACTTACCAAAGTTGCATACGTTCTTGAAACTTAATGATGTTTACATCATCCAATGAAATATAGTAGACCTAAATCGACCGTGAATGAATAGGAAGATTTTTTTTTTCTGTAGGCCTAGACTTATTGAAGTTTACGCTCATAAAATGTTTGAGGATTCTGTACGGACGTGGACAGTTAGTGTGGATGACAAAGATCTTCTGCAATTTTTGGCTAGAGATTATTAAGGCACGCCAATTATATGATTTTAATTATTGCGTTTGATGGAATACTAGGAAAGTCGTGGTGAAATCAAACTCGGCTATATCACGAAATTCATGAGATTGTTGGATCGCTGAATGAAATAATTGACCGTGAAAAATGGAGAGAATAATGATTAATGAATAAATTGAATGATAACAAATACTTTTGCTTTTTGTATCGGAGTTTTATTCTATTATGTAGATTGGCGTTCCATTAATTTTATGTGTATCGATTTTATACCGTAATCAAAAAAATAAAAAGAAAGACCAAGTTATCTTGAAGAGAGAGCTGGTTAGGGAACTTGGTGAATGCATGGCCTTGCGCTTTACACTCTCCTCTCGAATCGATGTGTCAAGTTCAATGTCGTGGAGGTCACAGGTTTAACGGCCCCATAGTGAGTACGGGCGCAGTCACCATAGACAAAAGCACTTGATAATTTGTTTTTAAAATATCTCATTTGAATGAGAAAATGATTTCGAAAGATTCTGAACTGACGAAGAGGACTTATGGAGAAAATTCAGAAACCTCACGCTTAGAATGTTGCTTGTGATACAATTGTTAACCTTCCTCCGAAATTCTTCATTCATCCATTCGAAACCCGTGCTCCTTTTCAGTGAATGAATCAGATTGAGTCTATCATAACCCATATCGATTCACGAAATATATTGCGGTTTTTCATCTTCGAATTCATATGGAGACAACATAATTATGTTTGTCTGCAGGCTAGTGCAACGATCTGATTCCGTATAAGAAAGTAGGCTATGGTAAAAAGAAAATCGGAATGTACTCGTTCTGTACACCATTTTTTCTCTCCTATAGCAAATTAAGTATGGAGATGAAACCACATATGTGAACTTTTTCGCATAATGCATGTTAACATTGAATCACACAATGATCATTATGATAATTGCACTTTTTATATGGCATGAATGGTGATTAAATGATTTATGGTATTATAAATTTTTTTCTAACATCTTGTCAGTCATTGTGGCAAATTATTAGTTGAGTGCTTTTTGGAAAAAGGAGTTAAATAGCGGTTGAACAGATTGCTGATAATTTACGCCATCTATTGAGAAATGTTGCCTCCCGAGTGTTTATTTATCAGCAGAGTCGCTGAATATCTTGTATAGATGTCTGCACGTTCGAAGTTCTAGATGGCTCCGTTATACCAACGACAATAATAATAATTGTGAGGGATGATTCCGAGCACAATGAAAAGTAATTGGGGGGCTGAAATGAGAAATGTTTGATATAGTAAACCACACATTGGAGATTCCAACAAGGATTGGTTATGCATTACCGATGTGATTGAATTAAGATCAAATTTTTATATGGGTTGACTGATATATATCGACAAATTATGATCAAGGAGACCGAGATATAGGCATGGTAAGTTCGTGGGATTGTTTTTCACTATGCAGATTGCTATGTATGAATTTGATGTATGCAAGCTAAATATGTTTTATTTTTTTCATATTATTAGACAGCTCAATATTATTGATGTAGCCGATCAGGTTCAGTGTATAACCGGATACAGACATGACAATTCAAACTTGGATCTTCGCCACTTTTCACACAACAGCATGAAGAAGATAATCGTATTGTTTCAATATATGTTGAAATTAGAGATATGCAAGTATTTTTATATTGTATTGTTGGTTGTCTTTTGATATCGAATAAATTTAATATTTAAGATCTGTCTGGGAAACAGCAGAAACATTCTGTAAATAAAAGTTGGAAAATGCTCTGCTTACTCAAAAAAACAAAGAATTCGTCATACAACTGATGTCGTTCTCAATATGTTTGATACATTGGCGGGTTTGTATTTCAATTATTCGTGAATAATATTTCCTCGATTTCTTAGGAGGCAGCACTGTTTTTACTCCCTCCTCCTGACATTCACGCGGATCATCGTCAACAAGTTGACGCAGTGCTGCCGAAACGTAGGATTTTTTTACCCCCTCTATACATGTCATTTATACGTGGTTCAGGCAAGCGCGGCGCTATGGAAGGGGTAGAAAAATCCCACGTTTCGGCAGCACTGAGTTGACGGTCAGCTGTGAACTTTTCTTGGAAAATGTGAGATTATTTGGGACTTATATTCTTCGTTCAGCAGTTCTGGAGTATCTATCCAAGGTTTAAGGTACATAGCACAATAATAATATGAAAGTTTATTCTACTATCATTTTCAACTTCGCATACATTCATGAATTTCGAACGAAAAATTTGAATTATATTGGTGAATGATTACTGATTAGTTTATTGCCTCACAGACACGAGCAAATTAACAGTCTTAGAGTTTCAAATACCGGATATCGCGATTTTTTTTTTTTTTTTTTCCGTGATTAAATCACCGTCACGAGTTATTCCACTCATAAATCTATTTTGGAGTCTTCGATTGTAATCGAATTTACAGGTTCTTATAGTTTATGCGGACAATATTTTATAAAAGATGGAATTATTGTTGATTATGCATTCCGTGGTTTGAGGAAAGAATCCAGTTCGATTTCATATCAATAACAAACTATGAGGCTTCTCACTATTTTAGCGTAACAAAATCGATTCGGAATCTTATTCAAAGTGAGTTAGGAGGGTGAAGTATTTTTTTGAATTATGAGTAATTGAGTGTTATGAGAGATTGATGAAAGTACTTAAAACACGCAGGGGTGGTAATTATATGGGTTAAATGATTGTTGTAATTTTTATCAAAATCTGAAAGTTTCTAATAAATGACGTACATCGCAGAAGACTAAACGAAAATTTCTTTCACTAAGTTGTGGGTATATTGTCCATCATGCCCGATCATTTGGATTTCAATAATACACATCTTTGTTTGGAATACTACGTATGTGGTCAAATTATAGAGTCAATTTTATTCATCATTCGACTATGATCTCTTCGATCATTAGTGTTACCTCATTTTCTATTCCAGAAAAATTTGCTCTTCACGTTTTATGATTCTAACTTCATTCCTCGTTTAGAATTCTGATTAATTGTTGATACATTCGATAGACTAAACTAAGTTCAAAGTCGAAGTTGTGAGATTCATGATGGATAAATATTATTGCATCAATTGATTAGGACCATGAAAATAAAACTGATGGTTTTTCAACAGATTAATCAATTAATGCAAAAGATCATTGTTGTCATATTTACTTCATATAGAGTTTTTCTACTTTCATAAAACCGACGAAATTATTTTCCAGTGGAAAGCGAATATGGATTCGGTTAAAGGACTTATCAATGATACTTTCAAGGAGAAGGAGCCATGGCAAATCGTTACAATAACAACGTCATCAGTACTTGGGGTAGTATGGATTTGGAAGTGCTGCCATCAAGACGAGAGCTTATATGAACGTGGAAAGAAGCAATTATTCAGATTAGCTCGATACATCCCGTCGGTTCGTGAAAAAATTGAAAAGGAGTTGGATGTGTTGAATAATACTTTCGAAAAAGAGATAGTGGAACGATTGAAGAACGTGGAATTTATTACAAACCTTCCAAGACATGGCTTGAATGATGATACAGTGATCGAGCTCATAAACAAATATGTACAAATAGGTTAGCATTGAATTGGAAAATATTCCGTAACTTAGAAGCTTATCATTGAGAATTATATTTGGTTCCCAGGTGATTTTGATTGGCAGAATGGGAAGGTTTCTGGTGCTGTTTACAGGCATGATCAGGCGCTCATTGAGTTGATGGCCAAAGTTTATGGCCTTGCCTCTTATACAAATCCACTTCATCCTGATATTTTTCCGGGAGTCTGTAAAATGGAAGCTGAAGTCATTCGAATATCTTGCCGTTTGTTCCACGGTGATGATGCATCATGTGGAACTGTATGTTTAATTTTTTTCGTGATAATGATAAAATATTGCATCAGATTCATTTCGATTGGTTAATCGTGATTTGTTGAATCTTCCGAATTTCAACACGTAATCGGATCATCATGTTTTGAAATCTTACGAAATGAATGAAAACCCTTTCATTCATTACGTTCACGGTTTTACTTCAATCTGAATAGCGTTGAACATGTTTAAGAATGATAAAAAGTATAGAAACCGAAATAGGAAGAAGTTCTTGTTGATATGTATTGCATTAATATGATGATCGTTTTGCATGTTGCTTTAGATGACCTCTGGAGGAACTGAATCCATCCTTCTGGCGTGTAAAGCATACAGAGATTTTGCTCGGGAAGAGAAAGGAATTAAGAATCCAGAAATGATTATACCAGTCACAGCACATTGTGCTTTTGATAAAGCTGCTCAGTACTTGAAGATTAAAACTCGTATTATTCCTGTCGATCCCAGTACTTACACTGTTAGTATTAAGGCAATGAAACGAGCTATATCAGGGAACACGATTATGGTAAGTTATCAAGCAAAAATTTAATTTCGATTAAGGTGCCATAAAATTCTTCAGCTGAAGTTGTTTGAGTGAATATGACTATTCGCGTTCAGTCGACTGTAACGTTTTTTAATGAAAAGAAATACTCAATAGGGTTACTCTGTGACTCTTCTTACTCTGTGAAATGGAATTTTTGACAAAGTATGTTTTATGAACTGCAATATGATTATTGTCATTAGCTTGTTGGATCAACACCGAATTTCCCGTACGGAACTATGGACGATATTGCAGCAATTTCAGAATTAGGAATGAAATACAACATCCCTGTACATGTTGACGCATGTCTTGGTGGATTTCTACTATGTTTCATGCCTGGTGCTGGCTTTCAAGTGCCATCATTTGATTTCAAATTGCGTGGAGTCACTAGCATTTCCGCGGATAACCACAAGGTATGGTTAAATAGTCATTTCCCATCCCGCAGTAGAAAAGTACATTCACATCTACATTTCACTTCACACATAAAATTTCTCAAGATGTTCCTGATATTAATCCAAGGAATATTGCTTGAGTACATCATTCGTGCATTGCTCTGGTCTACAATTCCTCATATCCACATGAATCTGAATTTTCGAGACTCATTCTCATTACCTTTCATTGTATCAGTTACGAATTGAAGCATAAACAACTGTTTGATTTTGTAATCAAACAACTGTACTAATATGAGCAATGAAAATAATCGTTGCAGTATGGATACGCTCCAAAAGGGTCATCTGTTATTCTCTATCGAGAAAAAAAATATAGACATCATCAATATACAATTTCGACTGATTGGCCGGGTGGTATTTATGGTTCACCCACTATTAATGGCTCACGTGCTGGTGGAATAATTGCGGCTTGCTGGGCAGCAATGATGCATTTCGGATATGATGGTTACCTCTCAGCAACGAAAAAAATAATTGAAACAACGAAATACATCGAATCAGAGTGAGTTATTTTCAAATCATTAATGACGAATGTGATTGGTCCATCAATGATTATTATTGGAATGATTTCCATTTCCACTCGCACTATCTAGAATATCGATCATCAATGATTCTTCTATGATTTATGAGCAGACAACACGGAAAGACTAAAAAATAACTTCGATAAAACAAACCAAGCGATAAATTTCTTGTCATTTTGTGTTTGCTCATGCAGTGTATTATTTTGTACATTAACGATGCTCATCGATGTTTCTGCTCTTCATGAATTTCGAGGAGGTCTATCAACGGAATTTGATACTCTCGCAAAATTGAAATGAGAATCGAAGAAATCCCCTGATCGTCTCACAATGGTCTTGTAATGTGCTAATAATTTTGGTTACAGATTGCGAAAAATTGATGGTCTCTACATTTTTGGTATACCAAGTACTTCAGTAATTGCCCTGGGCTCCGATAAATTCAATATATATCTCCTCTCTGAGGGTTTGACAGCGAAAGGGTGGAACTTGAATGCTTTGCAATTTCCCATCGCTATACACATCTGCGTTACATATATACATACACAGCCAGGAATTGCTGATTCATTTTTGAATGATGTAAGAAATATTACGATGAAAATACGAGGGAACAAGGATGAGTCAGCTGATGGACGGGTAAACAACATTTGACATTTTCTCAATTAATTTTCGCTAAAATATCACATAAATATGTTATATTCTAATCAATTTTTCTCTCCACAGCTGGCACTGTATGGTATGAGTCAGAAATTGCCCGATCGCAGTGTCGTTAGTGACCTGGTGAAATTGTACATTGATTCTATGTACTTTACACCAAAAGAAGGGGAGCAAAATTAAGCTTTGTTTGTGAACTTTTTAATGTATTAATAAGATTTCACTTTTCGAAAATTGGTGGCCATATTCCATGTACATATGTATGTCTATCAAGGTATCTGAAAATTAGAATTTTTTCATTGTGCAGTAGAATGAAATTCCAGTCATAATGTTGCGGATCATATTATCTCGGGGTTACCATTTATCCAGATTTCGATGTAAATGAGATTGAACGATCTTCTTAGACATCGCAGTAAAACTATGAGGCTTGTCTCAAAACTATAGGGAATATGTTGGTGCACGCGTTCAGTATGACGTGCTCTATTTTATGATATCAAATTTCAATTTTTGCAGCAATAATCGGAAAACTCTGCACATTGGGAGATTATTTCTGTGACGGATTGCTTTGGAAATTGTTATTCCAAGAATACCTTCATGTGTATAATATATTTGATATACCGATTTTACTCCATTGATTAAAGAAATTATACAGCAAAAATACGCACTTATTGATTTATTTTTCAAGATATCAACTGTTGGGGATATTGGATGAATAGTAATCTTATCCGGAATCGCGAGGCAATTTGAAATTCTGAGGGAAGGTTTAGTATCCATTGATACTGTAAAAATTGGTTGAATTTGATAGGAGCATGATTCTCTCTAGTCTGTTGACGTTTCTCTTTAGTGAATTCATCCAACCTCTGTTCAGTCTGATCAATTTTCGAATGTTAAAGACACGGCTATAATGGATTCGTATCTAGAAATTTTTATGACGTATTTCAATTGTAGACTTCCTATAATGCCCCCGCTCTACGTCCAATATAGGATCGAAGTCATCTTACGTGTCGTAACCAGGACATATCTGAAATTCAACTTGTGGCGCTCATAGCTTAAATACTTGGACGATATTAATATGTGCTTATGTGTTTATCGTACCGAAGTGACGCTCTAACATGAAATTTCATCGGTTGTCTATCCATATTTCGTATATGAGGAATGTGTATCGCCAGTATTTATAATATTTGATAATTTCATTATTCATTCAATTTGTTTTTGTCGCCGTCAAATTCCACTTGCATTATCACGCATGTTCTATTGACTACGACGTTGGAGCTAAAAGAGAAATATCTCATTCTTCAGAATGGAATGAGTTGATTATCACCAGATTTTCACGATAAGTTAAGAAATCAGCGAGTGCACTACTTAGGTTGGAAATCATACCTCTACATTCCCATGACTCAAAGAAATTGATATTCTTTCAGAAAAAGAAAAGAGTACTTCGAAGTTTGAAATTATCATTAATTTGTCACAGAGATGTTCCCGAAATACTTCCCTGCATGAGGCATCGATAATTTCTTCTACAAAAATCTGAGTACGGAAGATGAATGAGATTCTTGAATTGCAAAAGAATGTCTGTTACACCGATTGCTCTAAATTGAATTTGCATTTGATAGCAGCCGCTAGATCATGGAATTAAATTTGTGTTCAACGAATTTTTCACAGTACAACATGTAGTAAAACTTATTGGACAAGAAAGTGAACTCTTCAAACCAATTATTGATCAGATGTGAAGAAATGTCTCCACGGCAATAATTCTTCTACGCGTAGTGGTGCTACCAATTTCATTCTTGACAAATCATATTATTTTTGGGGAAAAATATGTTTGCATCGAAATTCAGAGTTGGAGAAGTGGAATTGAAACGGATCCGCTTTTTTCCCTTATTTACGATTATTGAAACATTCATAACGTACCTCGAATAGTTCAGTCATCCATGATAATACTCTGCCAAGTCCGAGTACTCTCACTCAGACTATTGCAATGATGACTATCATCATTATTTGTACTTGAATTCTATATCATCAATATAAATCCCGAGTGCAGAATTGCTCATAAGTTCATCACACGATTTCCATTTGGCATAACTTTCATAATGAAAGAACATGGAGAAAACTTGGGGAAACTATGTTGGTTGAAGCGAAAATCTTGAAGCTGCTATAACTAATGGTAATCATTAATATTGACTTCCATCATCTCTGTTCTCTTATCTGTTAGTAATGTATAAGACCAAATCCAAGAACTTTTATAATGTTAATGGGTTCGATTGTTCTTTGGAAAGTTCAGTGCAGATCCAAGATAGAGCTATTGTACTGACAACTTAGAAACGTTTGAAAATTGTCATTACCAGTCAGAAGACGGATCGAACGTTTTCGGAGAATTGGGGTAATTGAATTTTCTCTATGCAAGGGGAGAATTTTGACCAGGAAGTGCGGATAAATTTTACTGTGTACAGACGGGGGATGCTTTCGAATGTAATATGAGTTGATTGTTGAAAAAATAAGGCGATTCCGGTTCTCCTTTTGATCCCGTCCATCACCGCTCATAATCGCTGAACAATTATTACAGTCGGATCGCTTTTCTCCATTTCAGTAAATAAAGTTAACTAGGAACATACAACTTCATTGCACCAAAAACTTGATAATGAAACGTTACAAGAATCACCATCAGTACTATCACAACCATGGAAAATGTGACACCAAACCATTTCAATTATAAAAATGAACGGAGCTGATTGGATTTGATAGAGAAAAACTTTCAACTCATGTCTGAACGCTTACTACAACTTGCTATCGCTCATTTACACTTTTATTGTATCAAATTGAGTTACATGCTGAGATGTTTCGTATTTTGACACTTTTATCCTTTGATAATGACATCAAGGACACACGATCAACCCATAATTCATAGAGGAATTCTTGCACGATCCGTTGGTAGAAAGCAGAAGCATTAACGCGTCGAATATCTTCGCCCTCATATAATGGCTCGATCCACACCCACCATAACGAAACTTCATCCCCAATCGGAGCGCCGATCTTTATCTTCTCACTCCTATTATTTATGATATGATACTTGTAAACGATGAAATCGATCCTACTTATCCATTGTATTTTCTCATGTTATGTTCAGGAATTAACGTTGTATCGCGCGTGTCGAATATTATTTACAATAAGTTGCGTGGGAGTTTATTGTAAGAATTCATCCCTCTATTCACGTAAGACAAAAGATAAAATCGATGTGATATTGTAAATAAAAATTTGGGTAAATAATTATTAATAGTGTGAGTTGAGTATACAGATTTTGAGCTAGCTGGAATAGAAATGTATGATGTTATAAGGAAATCTATGCAACACCCTGTACAAAACTATATTCATAATGCTAAGGAGATTCCTAATATATCTGAAGTGATTTTTTATTTCATCCTAAATGAAAAATCCTTGATGCATCTAGAATATTATCTAGGGCAAATTTGATATTTTTTCATATCTTCAAATTCCGCAGGATGACGTAGATGAACAAATATTTTTCGATAGTGACTTGTGATTATGTGACTCATTCGATCAATTTATCATTGTTGGCGATGGCGTGAATTGGACAGTTCATGATGAAAATGTCATCATGAGGATTATTCCATTTGAAAAAATGAAGATGACAATCATAATATAATGATGATAATGAATTCATTCCAGATGGTATTTATGATTGAATTACTCCTGAATTTTTTCAATCATTTCAATGACGATTTTCGGATTCATGGATCGTATTGGAACAAAAATTCCATCACGAAGGTATCCACATCATGATGAAATTCCACATCGAATTCCGAGAATTATAATACTAAAATACGTTAGAAAAAATGGAAGACAATAATATTGACCATGCCCCATCAACAATTCTGTGTCCATTGGCTTCTAATGCTATCGTCCATTAAATTTCACTTATATACATCTGTAATATTTCAACTCTTTTCTTCTCCCAAAATATAACTGGAAAGAAAAAATTAAATTTCTCTCATTTAATGCTGCAGATCTTGAGCATGACTGCGAAAGTTTTATGTTGTAGTTCAACAATTCATGCGAAAACCGAGTGTTAGTCTCTAAGATTCAAAACACAGACATCCATTTCATGATGCATATCTCCAATTGGATATCATTCCCACATTCATTGCATCATAGGTAGTCTTGTACGTGCACGTGAGTTCGATGTAACTAATGAATTCGCCTTTCATTTCATGTATTGATTTTGCTTGCTGGACATCCAAACAATAATATCAACGTGACGGAAATAATTCGTCCACATCGATTGATGTTCTGTGTGGTACTTCAATAAAAATTTTTTTCGTTGCACAGAGCTTTCTTTATTTACATCCAAACATTTTGTAGAAGTCTACATGACTTTTTCAAGATTCCACTACTGAAATTTTGTATGACGTGTCACTCTTATCGATATGAATTAAATAATAACAGAAATTAAAATCAATTTGGTTGAAATTTCAACAGACGAGCTTTTTTCATTGTTGAATAATTGATTGTGAAATAATGGACGACATTCGGTTGGTGTCATGTCATTGTCAGATACAATTACACTATTCATTTGGCACAAGATCTCCGATTAATGATTGGAATAATAATACGAATTGAACGAAGGGAAATAACTCGTTCTACTAATTCCAAAAAAAGAGCTTCGACCAACGAATGTTTTTACAGTACAAGAAAAAAGCTCGCTGTGTTATTCCAATCTATTCGCTTTTGATAAAATGCCTTGTTGGAAAATCTTTGAACATTTCATTCGTTTATTCTCTCCAGTAAAAAATAAACAAGTTTCTGAAGGTATTTACAATGACTGTTTTGTTTCTCTCATTTCATTGAAATTTGCGGTATATGAATAAAAGAAAATAGCAACATCTCCACACATACTACCAACATAGCAGTGCATCTTCAAGTTGAGTGGGGGTTCATAATTATAACATATACACTGAAGCCATTCGGGAATGATGAATGATTAATTGCCTTGGTTTACAAAATACCGTACAGATGTGAATAGGTAGATTAGTTGCGTTTACTTTGAACACTACAAACTATGAGTGAGTAGAAGCTGAATTCGCATACATTATTTACAAGACGCCAGAGTTGTTGCTGGAGAAGAGAGTTTGGGACATGCTTACATACAGCACAAGTCTTTTGACAAGTACATATAGCTGTTTATGGATGAATTGATAAGAAGGATGAAGCTTGGTAGTTCAAAGTTGGTACTATAGAGAGTTGTGGAGACACAGCTGGGGAGAGGAAGAGAAGTATTCGGCACGTTTTAACCAAGTAATCAGTTCATTCAGGTCATGACCATGTTTCTGTTTGGAACTATGCCAATATTTTACTGTACATTGAAAAGTATGAAGACGAGTAGTGAAGGTTTTTATTTCATTATTTGAAAATGAAATATTTGCCTAAAGAATAGTACACCATTGTTATTAATTTACTAATGCTCTACTCGATTCCTATTTTGTGTTTCAGTGCTCTTCATGGAATATTATTTCATTTTATATAGTTTCACTTGATTGATGCATTGAATTTCATGAACGAATATGAATGGACGATGGTAAATAGGCAGATGATGATTGTGTCGTATAAGTATTGGCTTACTGAATTCTTCTGAGATTTGACGTTAAATTACTTGAGTAAATTAATTTCCTCAGGTGAACGTCTAATACATCTCTTCCCGTAACAATATTTTTATTGGTAAAATGATAATCTGATGTTTCGTAAGTGGCACAGCACAATAACAGTCTAATGTAGAATATAGTTTTGAGAATGGGTAATATGCCCTTCTTCTTTTGATTGTGTCAAGTCACTTGACAGAAAATGAATTAACAGCCCATTTAGAGTCGACGAAATTACACTGCTAAAGTTTCGATCTATTTGGACCATGTTACCTTGTCTGGTCAAATTTTTGTCGTAGTGTTTGTTATTGAACACGTGGCCGAGCATGTTTGGGAATTAAAAATTGTAAATTTGTGAATAATATCTCAGACTCATTTTGAGAACTCAAAGATATTATTAGTCAGATTTTGTCTGAATAAATTGCAGATCATATCTATCGCTTGTCCACAACCCTTTCATATTTACAAGAACGAAACTTTCAATGGGAGAGGAGAAGGGGAAGAAATTCCATTTATATCTTTCCCACATTGCGTCCATCAGGAGATTATTCGCAGTGGAAGCATTTAACTGTAAATCCATTCCCATTTTTCCATACTCCCATTTTTTTTCACATTATCGGAGTATTCATGGTGGATAAAGAGGGAATCAGTTACACGAGTCCCATCTTTTCGTTTTTAGTTGTTATGGAAAATATTGAGGCAGATGATAAAGAGAAAATATCATCGTCAGAAGTCTTCGGAAAATTACTGCTGACATTTGTAGGTGATTCACGATGTTACAATTGGACTCAATTGAAATTTGATCACTCATCATTAAGTTCATCAGATGAATGTATACAAAATTAGAGGGCATGTAGAATAAGATGGTTGAATGTGGTTGTGAAGAAAAAAAATTGAAACCCACAAATGAAAAAAGCGAATGGATGAAAGGCAACGTATTATTCTAGGATTATTATGCGGGATTTCGTGTGGTCGATTATTTTTTCTATTTCAATGTCTCGCTTTTACTCTATCCCGTTTTCCCTACCACTGTTATTCCTGTACTTTTACTCATTTTCATTTCACGATAGGTAGAACGATATCCGAAAACTGTCATTGTCATATCAGGACCGTTCGTAATATTTTTCTTTTTTTCTCTAATATCGTTCTCTCGTTATTCCACTTTATCTTCCATTTCTTTCAACCGATGATGAGCTTCTAGGTTATCTGTCAGGAAAATTCCAATTTCTATTTTATCTAATGGATAATCAACATTCAATAAACCTCTCTAGTCATGTGTTATTGTCATTCTCAAATTTTTTTGACACTGAGCAATTTTTGTAGTTCATTTATCATCAGATATCAGACCAATGGGTTATTCTGGGGAAGATGTGAATAAATATTGGAATTTTTCCAGTTCCATGGAAAAATGTGTTATGGACATCGCATGTTGAAGTCAGCACGAATGAGGTAAGAGACTGTCGGAAGAAATTTTATGTCACTAACATTTGGTTTTACTTTGGTACTCAGATGTTTCTAACCGGAAATATCTAAATAATAACAATCCAATGTATTAGTCAAATGATCATGAATGGAGACGTGTATGAGATTGTTGAATTCATAATCATGGAGTTGTACAGCATGCGCAACGAGTTAGGCAATTTCGTTGATATGCATTAAAGTCTAAGAACAACTCAGCCCGCAAGTCATGGAATGGCATCCAAGGCATATTCAGATGAATTAAGCTCACTGAAGGTAACATAATCACAAGTAGATTGGTGGCTCAATTTGACTTTCTCAAGATTAGAAACATTCTGCAAACTGTCACTAAATCTATTTGGAATTATGACATGAGTTTTGTGTCTGACTGAACCGCAACAATCGAATTGGAAACCAATAGAAGAGATCTAACGATGTGTCATGGAAAATGGATTCGGATTTTAGAGAGATGTCAAGATGATAATACTCGACACAAAAATTTGGGAATAACAACCAAATCGGACAATTTGGATGAAAATTCTGTTACGATATTACGATGAAGATAGGCTGGTTTGTCAAACATTTCAAGCCATTACTAGTTGCGTCCATAATAATTGTAAATTTTCTAAACTTGCTTCAAGAGTCAGTTTCTCATCATCACTTTTCTTTGTCAAGTGAAGTGCAAGTCTCAAATCTATCCACTATTGATGGATAGCGATAGGTGTACTTCATAACTACTCACAATATCAGTGAAAATGAGTTGGTGAACTCATTCCTACTCACATCTATATCCACATATCTTTCCAACTGCTCTAAATTGCTCTAAATTCGATAATGTTCTTCTATATTCTTCGAGAGTATCGGATATATCGAACGAATTAAGAATTCTAGATGGATAGACAATTAAATGAATACGAATATTGTTGAGGTGTAATTTGGATAGGAGATGTTGCTTTGGGGTAATACGAAAAGCGTCGGAAGTACCAGCAGTTGAGTACTGAAAGCCATAAATTGGTTCTATCATTACGATGTAGATATTCTATTAGATAATGATTCAATAAAAACACAGTCGCAATGAGGAATGAGATGGCGCTCCCGCTATGATGAGAACCGTGATGTCAGAATTGTTAGTATAATTTAAACTCATTTATCTTACGATAAAGAAGAGTCATTTCTGCAGTATTCATTCTCGTTAGTTATAGATGAAATCCAGATCGTGAAATTCGTTTTGACGATGCGGTTCGCCATTATTTCTCCAGAAAACAATGCGGATCTCTTATCTACGTTTTCAATACTCTAAATATACCAAAGTCCACGATTGTCATTATACGATGTGGAGAATGGCAGCTCATCGGTGTACGTGATTATTTTCTGTGTGATTATCTCTTGATAGGAATCAATGTTACGAGAGCTTCCAGACTCCGCATGGTGAGAACAGCGAAAGTTTTTGGATTTTTTCATATTTTTTCGTTGTATACTTTGGTATTCAAAACGCACAATCACAATCCAGATAATTGAGTGAGGTTTATCCAAGATCAATTGTTGTAGTGAATGAGAAAAATGAGATATGTATTGGATTGGAGAAAAATGGAATTGGTTGTGTGGTCATATGTAGTTTTATGTATGATTGCAGTATTTCCTGCGGGCTTATATGTCTATATAATGAGTATATAGAGGGTGAATTCAAGAGAATAGAAATGTTATTGACAATTAAATGAGTTGTCATGTTATTTCACGAGACAGTTAACAATGGGTTTTATTTTTTCGTTTTCACATCTTTTTGGTATGTTCGATTTACCCGTTATTGAAAAGATTAATTCAATATTGGGAAAATCTCACAAACCCACAAACGCAATATCAGTAGCGCAGTGTTTTAAAAGGGTTTTTAGGTTGGATAGAATTAAAAGTTATTTCAAATTATGAGTGCTCTAACAGAGATGATGTTCCTATTTTCACGAATTGTTGTTAACACCCAACTTCCGTTCCCATAGCTTCAATGATTATCAATCGTGATTATTCAGTTCCTGTTTTTCGATGGTATTCATTAATACTCTCGAGGATGTGGAGATCTACTTGATAAAATCTGCTTGGAATATGCAAATATATAAAAAAAAACCCAAAGAAACACCAACGTTTGTTAGCAAATTAAACAATTGTTATTTTTGCTAATCTCTCGATTTGTCAATCTGATTCACAGAGAGGAAAATACCACAGGGATCATCACAATTCAGTGAAGGAGTACAAAGATATTGAATATGAATAGAATGGCTCGAAATAGAGTTCAATCGTATTATCGGATTCTGAATTATCGTGTCTACCGTTCTAAGGGAAATGATGTTGGAAAAATCACATAATACTTGTGGTTGATCTCGTTCTATCACTGTCGTCATCCCTGAATGTACGGGGAGCGTAGAAGTTGAACAATTTGTAGGATGATTAAAGTCAATAGCATACGAAATGTGGACAAATTTATTCAATAATAATTTGTTTGGAATCTCCTTCACCAATTCCTCTTCAATTTCATTGCCAACAAAAATTTGTTCATTACATATAACGCGAAGGTTAATACAGTTATTCAGGAGATGGAGGGAGAAAGAAATGGATATCGCCACTTATTCATTGATACAAATGTTTATCTGTTATGGCTGAATTTGGAGACTATTAAAATTAATTTTCCTCGTGTAATGGATAACGAATCCACCACGAATTGATCATTTGATTTGATCGAGATGATAAGAAATGTTGCTTGTGTTTACCCTGAGGAAAACATGGGAAAAAGAACAACTTGTGAGCAAACTCTCTTATAAAACACCCGAGATATACAACAATTCTCCTTATGACTATTTATTATTATTACTATAATTTTTTTTCTTCATCTTCGGATTGTCAAGTAATTGTGAAGGCGGAGGACAATTGTGCGGCAATAACACTATGGAAAGGGCGAATATAAAGAGGGCGAGGGTGAGCGAATGAAATGTTCTTCAGACTTTTACAGGTCGCTGTTGAACAACGCAATCGTGTGCCCTGATAGGTCGACGTTTCGAGTACGCGCTGTACGGTTTGAGCGTCATAACGCGCAATTCGTGAGCTCACCAGTATCGCAGAGGCGCGCGTACGGTTTCGTTGGTAAGTGATGAAGCGCGCCCGGCCGTAGTTTACGGTAAACTTTTTTATCGGAGACTTCGGTTTTTTATTTTCCCGATTAAATGTTTCGAGTGTTATGTGCAAAGTATAAATAATATTTTACAAAATTATTCCCACAATTTTCTCTGTTTTTATTCTTTTTTTTTTCTATTATTTCCCGCAAGTTTTCATTGTTCAAAAAATATTTCTGCTCTGGACTTTACGATGTTTCATATGTATCGAGAGATTGAGGAGAGCAAACAAGAACCGGTAAGAGTTTTTCATTAGTTCAGAAAATCTTATTTCTCTGTAGACAATACTATTTAATTATTATTTATTGTTTCTCCTGAACACCAATGGACTGTTCCTTATTATACGATGGAAATTCATTTTTCCCAACTTTTGTTCTTGCTTCATCCCGATATCGAGTTCCAAGGTAAATGAAACAGATGAAAATTTCGCAGAAGCTCGAAAGTTATTGATTATTCATCACGTTTTTGGGCTCATCCTTCAGTCCTAACGACGATAAAATAGTTTGAAATTCAAATATGTGTGTTAATAAAACTCAGAGTTATTGTTCGTAATTCATCTTTCTCTTTTTACTCATATTCCCTTGTCGAAATGAAAATAAAAAAGAATAATAAATGACAGCGATTTAATTGAAAAACGTGTGATCAAGCTATCAGAATAAATATGTTGGACATTTATTAGGTGCAATTTCACGCGTGGAATTTAGGTTAAGCGTCTGCATACAACAATACCTACGCCATGTATTTATGTGCAGTATAAATATATACCTAACGCTTATGGTAATCATACGATTTTAATTAATCGAGTAAATCGCAATGTGAAGGTTGGCTGACCGCATATCAACGTTACCACTTATTCTCTATGACAGTTTATCCATCATTTGTTTTCTGCCTTTCCATTCCTGAATGGTCTCTCATCTTGCTCAACTCCATTTTATCTTTCTACACTGACCTCTCGTCTGTACACATCGAACTACAAACTCCTGTGCAGTAAAGTGCGAAAGTGCGAGAAGTCAATGGAGTAGATGGGAGAGAGATGGTAGAGAGACGCTCGATTACGTTCACTTGTTATGCACACATTTCATGTTTTCATTCTCAATCATCATAACTTAAGTGATCGTATGGATATGTGGAACAAAAGAAAATTTTTCACTTCTTGATAAATCTGTGTTGAAATCTTCATTTTCGCCATCACTCTATGGTCTATAAGTGGCAAGGGCGGGTGATGGTTTACATTTCTGTTGCGATTATTCATGAATAAATACGAATAGTGGAATGGGAAGGATAATTTTTTCATATAACTTTGAGAAGTGAATGAAAAATATGTCTGAAAAATGTTGTTCTTATGATGAAGTTGTTGAAAAAATTCTGAAATGGAGAATAATTAAAGCATGGATGTTTTTATTATTTGTCTTATGTCTAGTTATGAAGTGCGTGTTCAAGATAATGTTTCCATCGATTCATGATATTGAAGCAGAGAGCTAAAAATTGCGAAAGAAGCTGCGAATTTGAACGTTGAATTCATTTCGTACAAGCGCGTATCATCTTGGCGTATAAACGGAACCTATCAAGTGAGGTTTCAATTTTCTACTTGAAACCAGCGCTGTTGATTTGCGAATCTAAGCGAACATTCCACATTGGAATTTCCTTCCCGTCGAGCGGTGATTAATCTACAAAATATATTTCGAAGGAAGAATGGTTTCATGTCATCATGTGATTAACTTTCCCTGTAACATAAAGAATGCATTGGGGAAATGGAGAATACTTTATCTGGATGTTCAGAATGAATATTTTTGCGATTCGATTATTGTCGGATTGAATTCAGCTAATCGATTAAATGAATCGCTTGCACCAACGATGTACCGTAACGAACGGACGATAGGAAAGACGTCGTTAATCTGCAACTGTACAACTGGCAATTGTAATTAAAGCTCAATGATTGTGGAACTTGTTGGTGCGCGTCTGGTGTTGATTAAGTAATGAGAATAGTGCAATGAGAATGTTATTTATGAATGTACGAATATCGAAAAATATCGCGATAGTTGGGTGGTGAAAGATTGCAAATGATCACAAATAAAATTAATGAAGTTTGTCATGGAGTATTCACTACCATCAACAATTTGAATTAATTATTTTTCCGCGAATGTTCCGATTCATGATATTTAAGCTAAATTTTTTTAAGGAGCGATGACAAAGTATATCAATTCTCTTCGAGATTGTAATTGAAATTCAGATGATTCACCCTCATGTCCAGGTGGGCGTGAATGGGGTTTTGAACTGAGTTTATCAACAGAAACGAATCAAGAAATAAATGGTGGGTCATCACAGGCTCGTCTCATGAAAACGTGATACAATGATAGCGATTTTTTTTCAAAATTATAACCGCGGGTGCACTGCGTCCAACGAAATTGTAGGCCAGTAAAAATTGGTGTGCATATCTCGATGGAATCGATTGCCAAGTGCAATTCATCAACGAACGTACGTTTATCGTATGTTTCGACACCAAATATCTGGTTGGCCCATTCATCGATCGTTCGCCAACGCATGGTCGTTTTTTTTTCTGATAAAAAAAAAGATAAAGAAAATGTGAAAAAAATCTTTCATCCGTATCCTCACATTTCTGCCATGCCATTCTTTTTTACTTTTTTCACACAACATGACGCTCAACGTATACACACCCACATCGTTCTATTCAAACCCCCTGCAATTTTTTTCAATTCGCATTTTTCCATGTATCCTAGTTGGGAAATATTATTCTTTGATGCGAGAAAGTAGGAAATGTATCATTGAGCCTTGCGTGATATATACTGGTAAACATGTTGATTCGCTGCTACGACTGGAGGTTGTATAAATGAAAAAATGTGGATTTAATGTTTGCTTCCAATGAAAAAGTGTGAGAAAATCGTTAAGTACGAAATCATGTTTGGTTAAATTTTTTTTCCCACGTTGGATTATACCCGTCGAGTGGGAGACTGAAAGAAAAGTAAACATCAATGAGTTGTGCTCGTTATAGCGGTTCGCAACTTGAAGAAAACGAAAGAAATAGAACGCAGCACAATTTCATTTTATGGGCTTTTCGGATTGCAAAAGCTGCGTATAGGTTTGAAAAGGAGGGGAATTGAGGAGGGGGATCGACGATGTAATGGAGAACATGATTGAATCTGAACGAAAATGGAGATCCTCATAGTGACAAGTGGTCATTTCTGTTTTTTCTTTGCAGTGAAATGTTTGACACGTTGCCTTTTTTTGTATGTTCACAGCTACTATTTTTAGGTGAAACCGAGCTTTTGTCCCTTTCTCACAGTTTTCCATTGATGATGATAGTATTTTGTATAATAATTTTGTAGAGCACAGAAATGTTTGAATATTCCAGCGTGCACCTTCATTTCCCGATTCGATGTCGAAAAACCAAAAAAAAAACACTTTGTGTATTCGATAGAAGATTAACATATAGACAGTTTCGCATTTTGTGGAACAATAATGATTTATTTCTCTTTGTTTTTTTTTCTTTTTTTTTGTCAGAATAAATATGCTGAGAGAATTTTCAGAATCATTTATTACTATTCCTTTGAGAATAGTTTTCTGTTTCCATAGTTTCAATAATTGAGATGAAGAAACTACTTTTCGATGATTTATTCAGGTGTTCATCTTCTCGGTTCAGTTGAATCATCATGGAGGATCCTTTATCTCACATTGTCGATGCGGTTCAGGAAAAGATCAAATAGTTTTCTCAAAGTGTCGGAGTACTCATACATTCGAAAACAATTGGTGATTCGTAATTTTTATCGCGACATGGTGACAGCTTTCTTTCGAATGTGAGCTTTCCACCGACAATGATGTTAGGATTTGTGTCTGTTTTTTCCACAATTGTGTGAGATTCTGAAACTACACTTCGGCATATTTCAGTGCTTTTACCATTAAGAACAAGTGGAATTGCCAAACTTCACGATTTGCGATAACGTGACTTCCTCAACATCAAAAAATTGAAGTCGAAATTTCTGCAGTCAACATGTATCTCATTTTTACTCTAAGTGCTGTCTGTATAATACTTTGTAATACTTGATACTCCATCGTTAAAACTTTTTCAACTGTATTTCAAGATGTGGTTAACATTGTACTTTTTAATGTTATCATCTCATTCTTTCCTCCTCAGTTATAATGAATATTGCGATGACATCAGTTTGCAAGAGCCCTCAATATTTGTTTCCTCACTTTTTGTTTATTTGTATTTGTATTCCTACTTCTATATGTCGTATATTTCGTCTTACTCAAATCTCTCGAAACGCGATTGGAACTATCATGACAATATCATTCGACACAATCAAGAGTCGGTTGAACAGATATTGTGGCGACATCGTATAAGCGACTTTTTATATATATCTGTGCAATCGTGTAGTGAATGCAATAGAAATGGGAGAAACGATGTGCCAAGTTTCCATCAATTGAAATTGATATCATCTGTATATTGCTTCATATATTTAAACTCTCACTTTTTTTATTCTTTCAGCTGGATTTCATTTGATTTCTCTCTTTTTATTCTGTAATGGAAAAAGAAGACGAAAAAACTGTAACGAGATTTGACAGTCGATGTAGTTTATATTCGCCAATAGAAGAAGATAGATATTTAAAACATGCAAACCATTTTCATTCCAATCCAATACATTTTTGACCAATTTTCTTCTTCCATTTTCGATGCAGTTGGCAGTTTTCTATTTTTTCTTCCTCTTGCAATTTGGTTGAATTATTTACATTTACAACCAATTTATAATGAGGTTTCTTTGCAACAAATGGGAACAGATTCCATGGTCAATTTTTCTCAGAACAAGATTGTGTCGATGTGGAATTTTCTTCTTTCAACGGTTATTGACTTTCATTGACTGCGAAATAGTAACTCGAATGAACAAACGATGGAGATGAAGTGATATAATTATCGTCAATGTTCATATACTTTTTTGAAAATTTAAAGAACTTGCAGATTTGGAACAGCGGACGAAAATTTGAATCAGTTTGGCAATTACGACGATTGTCTTGTTCGAAGATTGTTTACTGTCTGATTGACGCATTCATAATCGTTAGGTCATCGATTGAACGCACGCGACTGATTCACTTGCCCTCACGCAGATCAGAGCGGAAATGGCCAATCATGAATATCCCCCGCATACGAATACCTCCATGAATTATTTTACCATTGCAAATTTTACCTTTTGTGCGACTAACTTGAAAATTCACAAAAAAGTCGTCTGATGTGTAAATATCATAGCGAAATTGATTCAAATCATTATCATAAAGTGTGTGAAATATGATCGGATTTATTTTTGCTAAACGATTAAAAAAAATTGTATAGCAGTCGATGAAAGATAGATATGAAGTCCCAAATAGGACGAAAAAGACTGTGAACACGGAGAAAATTGATTGACAGTTCTATGTCATGATGTTTATTTGATGTCTGTGATATTAAGTTTTTCCCGCCATAATTTTTCATGATACCAATCACATCGATTCAAAAAAATTACGGTGTGAAATAAATTGCTTGAAGTTACGGGTTCACGTGATTCTCAGATAATGTCAATTTTTTCGTGTTTTATTTATGGAGTATTTTCCCAATTCATTATGCGGTCTTATCTTGTCAGAGTTTGATGCTGTTTATTGAGAAAATGTATAGGGAGAACTCACCAATGTTCGTATTGAAATGTACGGCTGACATAAATTGTTGAATAACCACGGAACTCTTTGTAAACTAGGTTTACACAATGTTCTAACGACATAATCTCAGTAACTGTACGAGGAAAGCTCGAGATGATCCAAAATGATTCTAAAGACAGCCTGAGGTAAAGTATCGCGAGTAAAAGCCGTAGAATGGAGACGAAACTGCTACAGACAAATTTTTCATATCAAAGGCAAATTTATGTTCAAAGGTAACAAGATTTCCACATCATGAAGTTGAAAAATATGACATCAAAGATAACTCTTCAATTTTGCTCTCGTTCAAGACATTTTCCATTAGATCAACACGTCCATCGACCTATATGTCCACATATATTTTTCGATGCGGGAATCGTGTGAACTTTGTTGCCAGCGTCGTGTATTCAAAATATGCATTCGCGTCAAATCCTTTGTACTTATTCCTTATTATTTCCGTTCATGCACTCATAAGGAGAAACATGGCGGTTCGGGAGTTCCCTCTTATCAAGAATTGTCTAGAGGATGAATATATAGACTTGCACTTCTTATCGATCCTAATTATGATTTCAGAAGGGGAGAAAGATTCTATTTCGGCATTCTCGCTCGTTATTGCTTTCTTCAGATTCATTGTTAACTTTCTTGTTATGGAATTCCCTGGGATGATTGAGAGTAAGACAGAAATCGGGACCTTTTCCTCACAAACTATACCTATCTGTTATCAACTCACGTAGGAAATAAATTCATCTACATTGTAAAGTATTCCAATCACAATAAATACTAATACAGATTTCAGTATATTTATTCCGTACTGTCTACTTTAACATCCGGAGCTTCTAGTATGTTGATTACGCAGTACAAAAGGTGAATCTGTTCGGAATTTTACCACAATAAATACATTCACAATCGCAATAGAGAGGAACAAATTCGTTGAATAAATAGCAAGTCACTCGATGTGGAGTAATTAATCATTGTATTTACGTATGGTGCGTCGGAATTGTCCATGTCAGTCCGGAAAGTTGATATTCTGATGTGTAAACAGTCATATATGTGCAGTCTATATAAATGTTGAAATACTCCCACAATTAATTGTTCACCTCTATTTGGAACATGTGCGTAAACCCAAACCGACTTCAAATACCAACTGTCGATTTTCATTCCGTGATTCTGCGTTCAGATATGGCATTGGGAAGATAATGAAAGGAACAAATCAATAATCAAGAAATAAATGAAATTGTAAAAAAAGCCTGATGAAGAAAACTTACTAGGTAGAGTTTTAATTAGCGTTCATATGAAAAATCATGTCTTTTGAAGAGCTTCAATGTTTTAGATTACATGGGGAAGTCTTTTTACGTAGGTCGTGTGGTTGCTCCAGTTTTATTCTTTCTTCAATTCTTGTTCAGTTTGCTTGGAACTAAAACCAATGAAAAACTACACCAGTTTTGCGATATATATTGATCATTCTGCTTCTCTAAGTTGAGATATGCCATGAATGAGCATAAATGAGCATCAATAATATTTGAAACGTATAAAAAGTTCAATTGTCTGATTTTTGCTTCAATCTCTCTGTTCGGTATTCATCGCCATCCGGTCAGTTTGAGAGCGGCGAATTGGAAAGTCATTCGTCTCATTTACGAATTTCTGATTCTCGTTTGGAAATCTATCGAAATTCAATTGATTTCGCGCGATCGCTTTCTTGAATGCTTCCGTTTCCGCTGGGGACAGCTGTGAAATTCAAAGAACATTTGAACAGTTTCGGATCGGATTCCTAAGTGGGATGTACGCATGTTCCCACGGTTTATAACGTATTTGGAATGATTAAACAGGACTGACAGTTCTTGGATATTTCATTTCCTGGCTATCCTGAAGTTTAATTTGAGGTGCCATCGAAATGTGATACGGGTGAACGACTGGCACTATGACGAATCATGAGGAATCAATTAGTGATATTCATCACTTCGATTAAATGGATTAAAATATTGAGTTTTCCTAGCAACGCAAACTATGCAACCGAAGTATTGCAATCGAAAAATGAAAGTTGTATAACTTGAATATCAAATGAAATTATGGGAGTTTTAAATTTACCATTCAAAAAGCCAAGTTTTCACTTTATTATCATTTAGAGACGGAAAGCATGAATATAAATTAAAATATCCGTTTACCGGAGAATGATTGATGATGAAGAAACGAAGGAGGAATAAAAATATTAGTGAAATATTGACGTGTACAGATTCAAGTTGATGAAGCTCTATCAATTCTTTCAACCGTGTCACAAATATTTATATTGTGGTAAATTAACTTTTTTCGATTGACCATTGTGGAAAAAAAAAGTTTTCCAATATAACTCGATGTTTGCTGACAACTCATCGTTAATCCCTGTAGATCCGCATCCAACTGTCAAAGTATTTGTACATCACAAGCAGTGATATATTTATAAATATGAACGGGCTTGGGTAGTGGGATTTTCTGTGTATATATTCATGTGGATATAAATATACATGGATGCATAAACGAAAAAAGTTGAGAGAGAAATAGAAGACAAAGGTTAAATAAAAAAAACTGTATTCAATTTTATGTCAAAATAAAATTCCAATTGAAATGTTTAAACGAATGTTTATTTCGAATTCACCATGAATTATCACGAATGTTATTTAATTGAATATAAAACATTTCATATTAATCTTTTGGGGTAGTAAAAAGTGAGATAGTAGAAGCGAGAAAGCATGACACGGAGTAAATAAAAAATTGACAAAAAAAGATCATAATGCTGCAGCAATTTTGTGCTCGGAGCAAGAGTCATTTTAGTACTCTACATAGTGTACGATGTATGAATTGCATTCATTTTCCGGAGACCTCGAATGCTATTAGCAGTCTTTTATGATGAAACTTGAACAATAATAAAATGTCACGTATATGGAAAATAAAACTATGAGTTGAAACTGTGATTTCATTCGAAAAAAGGAAGAGGAGCGTGATAATTGAGATGATAATCGAAGTGTGGGAAGAGTTTTTTGTGTTTTAAATTTGTGGTTGCTGCGGATTGATAATTCCATAGATATTTATTGCAGAAAAATAACTTTTGATCGACCAGTCAGTTGCAACAATGCAATAAAGGAGAATGTATCCAATGTACAGATAGAAATGCATTTATCAAAAAGTGAACAAAAACAGACTATTGCAAAGGTGTGTACTGAAATATTGCAACTCATGATTTTGATATGAACGCAACATTTTTATTTGATGACTCCGCTCAACTCTGAGGCTCTGATTTTTTAGCAAATTAATTTCAAACACTATCAGATATTCTCGTTCATATTTCGTCCCCTACAGAACTTTTCTCATCGTTCGAATCACCCCCGAGACTAATAATGGTACATAAATTATCTGATGGAGTATTAATTTTGCACGTCAACGCAGGGATATTTATCACTGAAATATTTTTGTCACCCTTGTTTCAGTAATATCCTATTTTTGGATTAAGGATATATTTACAACGGAAATATTCATCCTCGATCGAGGAATCCATTGACTTAATGAATAATATTTCCTCCGGGAAATATTTTTTCCCGTCAAATTCTCATTCATTCTGTTGAATGTTTTATTGAGTTTGTTCGCAATTTTTCATCGGAATCTTCCTGAAGCTGATCCGAAACTGGAATGGAATTTATTGAGCTTAAATTTCCTGTTATTCATTGGGGAATCACGAAAAATTAAATCGTTGAGGTAAATTTAATTTGATATGAACAATGTAATGCATGAGAAGGATTCACAGTTCCTCATCTGGACAAATCCAGTCCTCCACCTTCATAACTATGGCATTTCTGGTATAATTATTCTATCACACATACATTGAATCAGTGAATTGAAAGAAGACAAAATTCCACAAGTTAATGTGACATTTTGTTGCGTTCAAAAAATAGTTTTTATGCTTCATTTGAGGGAGAATAATTCCGTGTCCACTGTGCGATTCGTTAGATTACATGATGAAAAACGTGATATGAAAAGCAATCAATCATTTTAGCAAGAAAAATAATATCCTTATACGTTATTAAATTATCCGACGTTGTGGAACAGTTTGCGCTTTCTCAGAAATTACCAAAAAATAGCTGAACAACAACATGTCTCCACAACTATCGATCAACTTCTGCAAGTTGTACTAAAAATTTCCAAACATAATCAAGTGTGTCATGGAACAAAATTATATTACTACTCTAAGTGAACTAAGTGACGATAAATTTGTGCCGCAAGGCATCATATTGGTATATGATGGTGCAATTGTGGCATTGGTAGTAGTGACGATATGCCAAGAAGCGAGAATAGGCAAAGGTAATCGAGGGCAACATCTCGTGGCGGAAACGTGTGGGTGGAGGAAAGATTGAGTGTCTCAACACACAGAAGTTTGACGATGGCGATACTTCACTAGCATATATAGGATAGTGAGAGGAGTAGAAAAGTGAGAATGACGGAGGAACTGGAAGATAGCGATAAATCTTATCAGCACTATGAAGTGTTAGCTAATACATAGTAAACGTGTGAAAGTTTCCTTACTACAAATTTTTTCTCATACATCTTCTCTATATATCTGTGCTTACGTTTATTTATAATGTTCGGATTTACTCTGTAGGAGTTGTTGCATCGCTCAAGTTATTTCCAGTATATGCTCATAGCTACGATGGAGTCTATAACTTAATTGCCTCATTCGACAGCAGAGTAGCGAGATGCCTTCAGATGCGAAGCAAGAGTAATATGAATACGGGTCGGAGTATACATATCATGTTGTTGAATATGTTTAGATGATACGGTAAAGTAGGATAAATTTATGTTTCGAGAGGAGACGAACTGTTAGCAACTGACTGAATTACCAAAATTATTGCAGAAAGCTGCGAGCACATTCATATTTGATGAAAATCGGGATATTGTTCACTATCGTAATGATGAATTATTTTGAAGACGATTAGAATTTTTTTTATGATTTTTGTCAATTAATCTCGAGTGAAAAAAAATATCACAGAATTTTAATGATCCTTATGAAAGTCAGAATACTCTGAGCATCAAACGAGAAACGGGAAATTGGTTAAAGGCAGACTGACTTTTATTCTCGGAACAGAATGGAATGAAATTGCGCTTTCAGACGTTAGGAAATCATGACTAATTGCGCCCTTAGGTTTCATCCTGAATATTTCTGTGATCCGCATCAAGATAATGATGAATATTTCATAATCACTATGAACGATCCATGTATTGGATGTATAAAGATCTCAAATTCAGACAATCTCACGTGTTCATTGAAGTTTCATGCATATTTTATGCATTGATAAATGATTATACAGTGGAAATAGGAGAATTGCTTTAGAGACGGCATGAAAATGTTCCATTCTACAGAGTTGAAAATTTTTATTCAATTATGATTCACAAAGTATATTTCATCCAAATTGGGTTATTGCGACTTTTTTATGTTGCTGCAAGAGACGATTTTGTTAGATTAGACTATCTTGACTGAACTCCATCAGATGGAGTAATTCTCAACACTCGATTACACTAGTTAAGTCTCGTAGTCTGTTGCTGAATGTATCAACCGTTCTCCTCGCCTTCACTTTAGTTATCGTTGAAAATGTCTCCTGTAGAGAACTACACAAATGAATAATCAGATATTTTTAGAATATGTCGTTCTAACTACTTCAATTCATCGTAGTTATGAAGAAGCGATTATTCAATCTTGAATAAAACGAACAGAATTTCGTTTGTGTGACAATTAAAACCATCGAAGTATTATTAGTCATGATAGTCTATTGATGATATTCGTGTTAAAATAAGAAACTTAACTATTTTTATTTAAGTTTTTAGTTACTTCAACAAATCTCATGAATTTGGTTGATTATTATACTGAATAGAAGAAAAAGGTCGTCCAGACATAGTGAATCTCGATAATTCGATATTTGTCGAATTTCATTCATTCATGGGAAATATTATTGATTGTTAGTGTGAAACGTGCTAGTTGAAATCAATTTCGAATTCGAATTCTGCAGCCGTAATTTTTTATCTTAGAAATATTCGAGAGTGCTCATGATGAATGCTAGATGTTCAACAGAATACTATGATCCGACATGACCATGTTGGATGTGAATAGTTTGTATGGAAATATTATTTACCTTTCCTCACGGCAAATCGAGTATGTTGCTGTATGGCACAAGAAGTCGTAGGATATTCACATCATGGAAAAAGGAAGAGTGACAAGTGTTCAGATAACTCGATTTGTAGAGTTTTCGAAGTAGATCCATGATTTGCTTCCTCTTCTTGGGTATTTCCAATTTCAACTGCACCCTGGTTTCACCTGAGGGTGTCCCTCCGCGGTAGACTTCCACATGGTGAGATGGAGATGGTGTGTAAAAATTATATATGTTAAAAATCACATCTCGAACTCTTTACAAAAGTGCGTTTTCATCAGCTGTTAATTACCTCAGTCTCTATCATAGGTGAAACAAACTTAATGAATGTGTTGCACTGACTTTGTGATCCACCAACTCCACTACGCGTTGTGGCCTCCTCCTGATTTGCAGTCGAATGTAATGGAGATCTGGAAAAATTCGGCTCCAAATTGTTATTTTAGTCTTCCAATGAACTTCATTCACTTCTCACGTGATTCATCAATGCCTTCGAATTTTTTTTTTAGTTATGTATCACAGAAATCGCAATTTTTGCTGCTTATTTTTTGTCTATTACAAAAAGATGTTGCTAATTCAAACGAATGATTATCAAGAATAATTATTATGTGACGAATACAGAATGTAGATGATGTTAAGTAGATAACATGTATCTTTGGGTGTTTTATCCACTCAAAAATTTAATATTCATACTAATATATATGCATGCGGTGAGTATAATGCACAAAGAACCCACTAAGGGTCCATCTTGAAACATTTTCACTGAAGTATTCATACCAAGAGACTATACTTACCATCATAATCACCCTTTTTTCGTGGATCGATCTCTACATCCTTTAGATACATTTTCATATACCATCTCTATTTTTTTTAAGGAAAAAAAATGCATTCATGGAACCCAGTGTTACATTTCGGGAAATCAATATTGTAACATATCCACGAACTTTGTTACGAGTGAACATCGCTTTATCTTCTTTCCATCAAGTTTTTCTTAAATCTTCCATAGTTTTTTTCGCGATGTTTTTTCGTTTTCTTATCGTCAACAAGTTTTACTGAATCCCTCCACGAAGTTAAAAATTCTTTACTGCCCGAGTGGAGTTCACGAATTTTCTTATTCTCTTTTTCAATTCGTCCATTCATTTTTTTGTGTGTTAACTTTTGTGGTGTGTGATGGGAATTGAATTGAGTGACCATATCGAAAATTTTGAATCTATTATGAAACTTCTCCGATATTCCATAATGCAAATTTCATTTTTTTGCTGTGGCTGAAACTTTGCATGTAAGTTCCTTCGTGATTGAGACGCCAGTCTCGAATATTTCCATTATGTTCATAGATATCGCGAAATATCGGAACAAGTTTGATAAATTGAATTATTCAGGTGATTCATATTGTTGAACTTTGATTAAACACTCAATAACTATGCACTAACATTATTGTGTCACATTCTATTCAACAAAAAACAAATTCCTTCTTTCTAGTAATCCAAGTTCTCTAAACACGGATAGAATTGAGATTGAACACAAGAGGTTCAAGGAATGTATTCATTAGCATGGAACCTTGCATTGCCAACCAAACACTTCATTGTTCCTCGTAAACTTATCAGCAGAGAGACACCAGTTGTCATTGAATGATAACGTATGAAAATATAACAATACATAATGAAGAATAATTTACAATTGTGATATATATAAAATAGTGAGGGTATGTGGAAGAGATCATCAGCTTCTAACTTTTCACGTGGACGAGTTAAAAAACTTTCCCAAGTTGATTATTGGAGTTTGCAACTTCAATCGAGCAGTGCTTGAACCAAATCACTGTATGGCTACCTGATGTCCTGGACGCTACTTTTATTGTCAGGGGCATCATTGACAGCTTCGTAATTTGCATTATGCAAGTGCAAATTTATTTGTATCCTCATTCCGATGGTATCAAGACAGCTGCAAAATTTTTCATCTTAAAACAAAAACTCCATACGTCTATGTACTCATTGATTCTGCATTCTATCTCCAACAATTATTGACACTCCAACACAGACGGAAAAGACTCATCACATTATTTGATTCAAGCGTTGTTCATCGAACTTCGTGTACCTCGTTTTCTTCAAGATTAAATAGACACGACGGCGAAGTTTGAATAGAGACAGTCACGTGTCTCCAACTAAACCTTACCGTCTGTAGTTCAAATGTTCGTACAAGCATTGCACTATAAAGTGAATATAATGACAGTTGGTAGTCGTAGTTACAATAAAGTGTTGCATTCATATGGGAGACCACTTCACAATGGTGCCAGCAGAAGTTATTTCAGAGAACTGAATCATGTTCAACAATGGACGACATCTATCTCGACCATTGAAGTGGAAAGAAAGCCATTGAAGTTTGCAAGTGTATTGATAGGTATTGAATGTTGTGATGGAGCAACAGCCACCAATTTGTTCAATTATTCTCAAGAAGAAGTAACATGTGATATGAATCCTAAATTCCTATGTTGTCCTGTTATACGTTCATATTCATTAGAATGCTTTTTTCTTGGACCTTACCGAGTTGTGCTGATTTCAAAAAATAGTTCTCATACCACGAATTAGCAATGACGGTTATAATCATAACAACCGATGTGAATAGATTTAATTGGGAAATGTATGAGAAAACTTTCAGGCTGATGTGATTGTTAACCCACCATTTCAAATGGAAGTGAGGTCTTAAATGATAACAATTTGATATTTGAGAAAACTTTCATGAATGAAATGTAATCAACTGGTGAGGGGACTGGGGTGATGCCTTTCTATTGACCAAGTTTCTTCATTATACTGCGAAAGAAGAGTAGATGGAATTACGTCGTTTAGTTTTAATTGTCATACGAACAAGATTTCATGGAGTTCGTGTAAATTCTGTGAACCAAATCAATTATCGCTCAAATAGCAAGAAAATTATGAGAATCCTCTTGTATATGGTAGAAGCATCATTAAGCTTTTGGATCAAATATCAATTATTCCTATTATTTTCTTATATAGTTCTTCTTCGACTGTGATTTTTCAGAAGACTCAAAACATTAGTTTGATATTTTTATCAAGACATAATGAGAACTATCGGAGTTCTTCCATTTTCATCCTCGTAGAGTAGGTTCAGTCCCTGATGTTTCATTTCCAATATAAACAGATTATTTCTTCATTCCATAAATCCTTCACTGGAACGTTCAGTCGAAGTGAGTAATCTCTACGTTTTTTCTGTTTTCTATTTCAATCAAAATTATTCCTTGCAATGAGCAAAAATTCAGCCTTCAAATCCGTCTCAACTTCAATTCTGTATTCGATTTCCTGTAGTATATTTCATGATCGGTGTAATTGCGCTGGTATACTCGATTGTTATCGGATTGGTTTCATATTGCTACGGATGATTCCTCCAGCGTCATTCTGTTAAGTTCTCTGTCTCTGCACTGATAGAAAAAATAATTTGATTCAAGAAAACTTTTTTCTTCAAAATTCCATTCTTGTTTCAAACTATCCAATTTTCTCTATTCAAGAATCATTCTTCTCTTCAGCGAAGCACTCAATTGTTTTCAATCAAAATGGACATTTATTTCGCCCAAGAATTTCTTTCTCTTGGATTTCTTTCCTTTAATTAGG
>JABMBR010007100.1:0-55540 GCA_018881525.1 Meteorus sp. PSUC_FEM 10030008
TATATATATATATATATTTCCATATATATAGATATATAGACTTCGTTTTCGTCGGTTTACCTTCAGCTTCACGTCCCGTATCTGCAACATATCGCTTACTCGTCGCGTCGTTTGCACGTCGTACAAATCCGTTAAGCGAGAGAGACTGCAATAAACCGCGCAGTTTATTGTTCAGCCAACACTTTTTGTAAATATTTATATAGATATAAATGTGTGGGTGTATTTATTTATCATTTTATGTAGGAATTTTGTTTACTGCTCTGCCAATACAATTGTCGTTATTTTTATATTTATTTATGTAAATTGGGAATAGTTGGGATGAATTTGAGAATGAAATGAATTAGAATGATTTTGTTTATTGTAATTCACATTTTTTCCCTTCCCTTTTCTGCATCTGTGAATAATTGAGAGGATGTTTAAGTCCGTTCAGTTACCGACGGCAAAGTGTTGCCTTTCAATAGAATTTTTTCCCTCTTCAAACAATTTTTCTATCATTTCCACGATAAAATTTAACATCCGACTGTCCGTCGGTAGATGGAGAAATTATGAAAATTCTTCCACTGAATTTACATTTACATAACAAAAAATTAGTGAGAACGAAATTTTTTAATTTTTATCATAGAACCTCGGTAGTTTGAAGCAGGAGAAAAATTCCACCGTCATCCATCCGTTTCAATTCACAGGAATAAATTTGGTCAAACTTACGTCGCAGTATCAGCAAGCGCTGGTTGTGGCCAAGCACGTGGTACAGGTTCTTCTTTTAGAATCTGTCTCATATCCTGTGGAGCAAATACGAGTGGCCCCCTCGGATGATGATGAGGTGGTGGCGGTGGTGGTGCAACACTTGCACCATACAACTTCCTTCCCCAATGTCCATCTAATTCTACAGGACTTCCACCGCCGGTTGTTGCGCCCGCGCCACCGCCGCCACCCAAACCCAACCATGGCGACCCCCCAGCACCCACAATCGTGGAGCTGGGCAGGATACCGCTCCACTCGTCGGACCTCGTTTTTAGGCCGTTTTAGATACACCTCGACTTCCCCAAACAAATTCAAATCATCAGTGAACTAAAATTCTTTTTAACTAAAAAAAAAAGTTAAAAAAAGGTTAAAAAACGAAACGAATCGACAAATTTCCACTCACTAAAAATCACTTCAATTCATTCACTTCTCCATCAGTTCTCAATCACTTTTTAATTTATTAATTATCGATAATTGTATGGAGTAAACGAAAAAAACCAATCACGAACTCACACGCGCACTTAATTGTCCTGAAACGTTTGGTTTGTTATTTATTAATTTTTTTCGAACTATCATTCAACAATTATTGGTCGAGTTGGTTAATTTTGACGAACAATCGGCCGCACAATTTTAATATTGAGAGAAGAAATAAAAATTCAATATTAGAAAATGGTTGTTGATGACAGTGGGGAAAATTTTCAAACGATGAGATGAAAATTTGCGAGCGAGTTTGCAAGTCCCAAGTCGCGCGTTGTTTCCCGTTACGGCGCCGCTTGTCGAATGTGTCACGGCAAGCGAGAACGGCGTGCACGAGGTCCCGAGGGGTCGGAATACGCCGTACAATGCTGCGCGGTAAACGGGATGTTTCTATGTCGTGGTGTTTTGCTGTGGCCTGTTTAAATGTGGGCGTGGTTTACAATTTCTGCGCAGCATCTTTAGGTACAAGTTTGGTACTTTGGATGATCTTTTGGTTTAGTTGTGCGTTGGTTACGTCCCACTCTGTTGTTTTGGAACGATTCGTTGGCTGGTGAATTAGCCAATGATGTTGGGGGACATGACGGGTTTATACGCCCATGAATTTTAGTTGGTAGATTGTGGGGACGGTGGCGGTTCGCGGTGGCAAATTGTTGAGACTTGAGTTCATTCTGGCGTTTGCCGCCCGCGATTCAAGAGCTTTCACGCTCGTTCTCTCCGCGAATTTATCGTTGATATCATTTCTTTCCCTCAATTTCGTACAATTATGTGCTGAGGATGATTAGGGGTTGAAAAATTTAGTTTGGAAAAAATTTCTTTCTTCAAATTGTTGAAAAATTGTCTAAAAAATAATTTTTTTTAACATCGTGGACTAATTTTTCATGTTGATAGGGACATTAATTGGGTTCGATAAATATTTGTGACGTGTAAGTAATTAGGGGATGAACACACAGGAGAAGTAAGAGAAAAAATTTTGAAATCATAAGCAAATTTTTATCTAAAGTGATCTCGATGCTCTGAGGGAAAAACATTTTATTCGCGCGCAAGTTCAAACTCGCACACAAACACCCCAGGTACACCACTGTGATATATATAAAAATGCAAAGGGCAGAATGAGGGCGAATATCAAGCCAGTAAGCAAACACCCAACCAATAAATCTTTCCATGAGACCGAAAAAGTAATTATAGAATTTGTTTGAATAAATTTATGGCTCTTATATGTATTCACGTAATACAGTTCTACCCAATCGAAAAATTTAAGTGGATAACACTTGGTACTGAAAGGAAAAATATCGCTTTACAGAGTTTCTCAACTGTATTCAAATAAGACTCCTCCACTATTTCTTCAGTGCGTGCAATAAAATAGGCGAAATAAAAACGAAAAGCATCAAAAATCGAGAACCTCTGTCACCTCCAGGGTAGAAAAAAGTCCATCAAGTTGAGATAATGCGTTCTGTGCCGGGTAATTTCACTTCACCTTATTTTAATTTCCCTGCGTCTCTGCTATTTCCTGACTCACCAACTTTTTATCCAATAACGTTTTGCATTTACAAATAAATTTGTATAAAATGTCCGATGTTCAGAATTGAGAAAAGTAAAGGAAATAAAATGGAAAAACAAGGTGTTTTTACAGATTGCTGTAGAGTTTGATTTCTAATTATACATCGTTCGATAATTTTTTCAATGTCCAATCAACATCGCACACAACATCATGTTGCAAACGACTCATTAACGCCTCAAGAATTGACACACGTCAAACCGGTTTAACCTACCAGAACCTTTCATTTCATTCCACTTATTTATTTTCATTTCAATTTTTTTTTCTCCACTCGCCTTTTGCCAACCTCCAATCCCTTCTTTCCAACTTCCCTAACTCGTATACAACTGTGTATCGTGATTTATGATGTCTCTCTTGGCTGCCCAACGGCCTGTAACATTGTTGCCTTATGGCAATGCGACGCTTTGCTAGAGACAACACCACTGGCAATCCATTTAAACACGACAAAATGTCAACTCTCAAATTTTTTTTTCATCACCCTCGAATTTACTTGAATATTGTTCCATCATCAGAATGAGAAATGAAATAAATAAATGAGGTAGAAGTAAAAAAAAAATTTTTTACTGAGTAATTTTTATTGTGTCATGAGAATTGTCATTGAAATCATCAGGAACAAAATCAAATTGATTTTACTGTCAGTTCTATTTTCCTATCAGAGAATTATTCTGTCAAATGAACATCATTGCACCAACTAAATCCAATTACAATTGACAAAATATCCACGTTTATACATCTCAATGTTATTTCCATCTTCCCCTAGCACTTCTCGACTCAAATAGAGCCACTAAGCCTATTACAACTCCATGATAATATTCGGATTTGGGTCTTCTCTGTATGTTATCCATGTTTGTACTACTGTCAGAGCATCAACCGCGCCAGTGAACTTCGCATATGTCGACTTCAATGCATACACAAACATTTATTGTCGATAAAACTGTCAACATTAGGGTGAACATGTCCAGCAAGATCAAAGAAAGGAATAAAAATATAAAATTGAAAATAAAAATAATTCGATCATGTCAAGTAAATTCCCACTAAAATCCAATCTCCAAGAAAATTTTCTGCACATTGAAACAATCTCCAACTAAATCTCCACAAAAATATCACAAAATGAACATTTTGATTTAATTTCAATGCGGTTTGCACCACCATATACCGCATAAGTGCTATAGGGCTATTAAATCTATTGTTAAAAAGAAAAAAAAAATCTAAACCAGGCAGGCGTGTCCTGACAGCGAACCGCACTTGCGCCACTGTAACATTATCGGTATGGTATATTGTATATATAAATGTGCTATAGCTCAACATCAGAACGCGCACGGTCGATGTTCATACAAGCACGTCAGTGTAGGGGATGAGAAGCGAAGGGTAGGGTAGTGTACCTATAGTCCTATATGGACAGGCACTCCCTGAAGGGTATCCTGACATATGTGATACTCAGGGGGTAGCAGAGAGAACATCTCCCCATCTCTATATATAAATATACACAGAAAAGCATTTCAAACATGTGCCGCGAATAGAAACGTTTCAGAAATTCTATGAGACGAGTTTGTTGCACTTGCCCATTCTCTATCTTTCAAGTACCTTTTTCATTATATTTTCCTTTTTGGTTATGTATTTGTCGCTTGTTTTATTTTATTCCTGCTCATGGGGATCATCTTGCGCCATATGTGAAGAGAGTGATCAGGATTTTGGTCAGTTTGCTGATGGAACAGGTTGAAATGTTCAAAGTTGATGCAAATGTTTAAAGTGTGGACTTGATATTGAATTGAAATTGATTCAAATTATTGTTGATTAATATCAATAATCAAGGGAATAATCTGAATGTGCAATCAAGCATTGCAACAATTGGAAATTGAATGTGGGTCAGGTGATGTGTCTTATTGTCAATTGGATGTTATGTGCACCATGGTGTCCTCTCGATCATCGAAGCATTTGGCACGACAATACGGCTGATCAACGACATATACATTGGTCCACGTGATTATAATGATAATAGAGGGTGGCTATGTACATAGATATTTGCCCTATGGTTATAAAGAGGATGTGGGGGCGCGAGAGCAACGAGTCCACACCCCACTCAACCTTTTTTTCCATTTCATTTTATATACAGATGCGCATGTTAGACAGGATCTATTTATCAGTAGCCCCCAAACTGTTGAAAAAATTTATATGGACAACAGGTTGCGATTTTATTGTCTGAAGAAGGTTTAACATTGTTTTTTTCATTTCTTATTATTTATTTCCTTGTTTGCTTTTGTAGTTTTCTGGTGGTTCTTTTTTTTCTGGGTTTTCTGACACTTTTGGAAGAAACTGTGTCATGTTTTATTCTAAATGTTTTTATTCATCGTGTGGATATTATGGGTGTCGCGTCTGTTTCCATAAAGCAAATTATTTTTATATCCTTGGGATCTTGTGCGCGTTCTTTTGAATTAATGATAAGCCACGGGATGGTCACTGTGCTGGAAATATATAATACGCATCTATGGTTGACCCTTATATGACATTTTATATATGTGAGGGAGATTTATTTTATTATTTCTCGTTTTTCTTATTTTTTTTTTTTTTCCCTAAAAATTTTCCTATTTCTCTATCATTTTCAGCTGCATTTATTCCCTCTAGAAATTTTTTAGTCACATTCAGTTCACAAATTTTCGTCTTGCCTTTTCCTCTGAGAAATCATTAAATTACGATGCGAAATGACTTTGCGTGCGTCCACTCGTTAGTCAATTGTTACATAAAATGAAACATAAAAATATCCACAGGAATAAAATTCCGTCGCAATTAGCTAAAGTATATGACGATGCATCTCTGTCAGAAACGTGAGTGGAGCATCATCGAAACAACAGCAAAAGAAAAAAATGTCCTACGAATATCGTGCAGGATGTAGGGTGAATTTGATGCTGTGTAGAGAAAGAAAATGTCCCACTATAGAACACCCAAGAGGGTCATGATGAAAGGCTCGTGCACGCAATACGCACAATCGACAAAATTTATTTATCACTGTAACAACTTTCTAACCCACAACTTCGTATCAGCATATCAACGAAAAGAAAGAAGAAATTTTCATCAATCCACACGAACTCTGAGCAAAATTTATCCTGATAATCCAACAATACCAAAGAAAATGTCCAGACAATTAGCAAAAACGATAAAATAATTTTCTAATTGAATCTATCGAGCTAATTTTGATTGACAAGTACGAGAAAATACATCGAGGTTGTACATGCAACCCCGTGAATTTGCCACAGAGTATTCCAGTCATCTATCCAACCACCACCACCATTATATGTAAACCTAACAGACCAAGTGAACACACTGGGGGATTATCGAGTGTCTGCATTATTTAACCCAGCCGAGCGTGTACATTGGATATATACGCGGTGGGTTGTGTGGAGCTAATGACTTAACTAGATTAGCGGACTGGCAGGCTAATACCTGTGGACAGGTGCCTCGGCCCGATTCGTAACATCTCTATACATCTGCCCCAGTCCCAGTTGTAGTTCTAGACCTCATTCTGGTTGTCTTCTTGATGTTTGTCGCGTGATGGACACGCGTGACTGGACATTGCGTTGATATAACTAAGAATTGACTTCAGGAACGTTAACAGTTGATGATTGATCCACCAATCGGTGGACCAGTTCAATTGGCTTCAGGATTTTAATCTCCAGTTCGAATTGTAATGAAACAAACTGGAGATGAACAATTGCAGGTTTGTTGATAGATTGACAATCTGTAGAAGATAAAGAAAAATTTTTTCATCAGTTGTCATTTTGTCTTGTGACAACTACGTGAACGTTTGGTTGTTGGATTGCGTCCACGTTGAAATTCTCTTGAGAATTCCGCCATCTTGTGCTCAAATCTCTCGCACTCTCTCACTCGTTGTACTGTCTATGTCCATCATGTTCAATACCTTCGTTTCCATTTGCCCACCTACACAACTGTAAACCACTTTGCATAGACTCAACGACAATGAACTTAAGACAAAATCGATATATTTTTATCGACTGATTATCACAGTGGAAATTAATTGTTGCGTTTTTAATTGTGGAAAATGAAACTAATTTTGATTTTATACCCATTCAATAATTAATGAACAATTTATCACTGTAATAATGCAGGTATTTTAATTACCCAATGGCACTGTGATAAATCCGTTGGAAATTATCAAACATTACATTTCAACGTGCAATAATACAAAATATCCATTTAAATCATCATCAATAATTTTTCATATAAACAAAATTAACCCCAATTCATAAATCTTCATTCCACATTATTGCAACAACTCTATTAACAATTCAAAAATCATTTCCCCTCTCCTCCTCTCAACAAAACCAAATAATTTTCAACTGCAACATACACGTGTCAAGATAATGATCAGAAAATCCTGCATTCAATGTTTATTTATTCATCAATTTATTATGTAACTAAATTGAATGTGATATTGTTCATTAAATGAAAAGCAAGAGAAACGTTTCAGCAAGGGCGAATGAGACAGGGATGAGTGAGGAGGGTGAGGTGAAAAGCAGAATGGTAGAATACAACGTTGACGATTGTCCAATATTAGCTACATTCTGTAGATGTGTGTATTTCTCACATTAGTATGTTTGTACAGGACCCAGTGGCCAGTCAGCGCGACACATTGCGTGCAATATCCTTTGTTTGTTCCATGCCTGGCTTAATTTAGATCGCTCGTGGTATCTTTGTATGTACACAAACTTCAAATAAATCGTATCTATATCCAATGGATATGTACACGAATCATGTTGAATTTCAATGATGAATCATCAGCTTAATTATATCAATTGATTGGGAACAAGCAAGAAATAAAATTGCGAATGAATAAATCAGTTGGATAATTTTTTTTTCTATTTCCAATTTCGATAATAATGAAGAAAAAAAAAATAAAACGATAATAAACAAATAATGGAGAAGGGAAAGTGTAACGAGACAATCTCAACCGAGTAGCAATCATATGGTGTATAAGAGAAACAAGGGAAAACTCAGTCCATAGGGTTTGTGAGAGAACACATGAGTTAGATTATGTTCAATAAACATTTAAACATCTGTATATGTTTGTGTATGTGTACATGTACTTGTGTGGTTACTCAGTGGTTGGACGTTGGATAAGTCCAACCGTTGGTAATTCCGTCACGCCATAAAAGTTGCTTTTTATCGTTTCTCACCAACCCACAGTGCAACAAACACAGAATTCTTTCGTTACTGTTTCATAAATATGAAGGTATTTGTGCTTTTTGTGTTTGTGTAGAAGAGTAATGTGCCAATGTACACATGAATGTCTGAAATAATTTTGATTGGGATAAAAAATCATCCAAGAAATGTTTGGAATTGTTTTATGCCTGTACGACTGTTCATGTTTTTTATTGTCACTTGGATCATTTTCTAGTTATGGTGAAATAATTCTGGAATTAATCAACAGTTGAATTAACAAATCGATGGAAATCCAACAATTGAAATCGTTGGAAAAATGTGAACGATAAGCCAATTCTTCTTTTATTACTCTCATTAATTTTTTGGTGTTTTTTTTTCTTTTATTTTGTTTGTTATTTAATACCACCGGAAAAGCGACTATGATCGGGCTTGTAATGCAGCCCTGGGGACGCTTGTGATATGATACATTTGCTTTGCATATAGATGTGTACCTGTGCTTATGTTGGTATATGACTAGACTATGAACAAAACAATACAGAGACAAAGATGGATGAGTGGAACACAATGCGACAGAGTTTGTCCACGTTGCAGATATTCAAACTTGTGTTTGTACACCATGACAAGCAACAAATACAACATTTATGCATATCGTAATGACGTAATTTGTCAAATTTATGTTCATATCAACCCTACTACCGAGATGGTCTATCAATTACGTTCGTAATTCACTCTCGAAAATCGATAAATTTTTACTTTCAATCTCTCCACCATGAAAATTAATTTGCAATGGTTGACAATTCTGCACAATTTTCTTGGATGTGTTCGAGTGGATTTCAATTGTGATGTTTTCAAAACAAATATTAAAAGACCAACTGGTGCAGAAAAAAAATTATGAAAGCAAAATCACCATCGCGAATTGTTCAGTGAATATTTTGCCAGGTGTCATTGAATTTACCATCACCAACCACCAGCTCAGTTACGTATTTGCTTGGTCGCTTTTTGCACGATGATTCAATACTCCAACCTCTCCCAACATCATTTTTGAACACAATGGAACAGATCGATGGGTTTTTGGACAATGGTACTTGTTACGAAAGGCAACGAGATGTCACCAAGCATGAATTAGCAACGTGGTTACGTATGAGTGAACAGAAGAATGATGAAATAAATCCAAGTGGATCCTTTTTCAAAAAGGGGATGTTGATATACAAAAATAAAATGGTCCAATGCAATTCAACGCAGATGGATTGGTCTAACCACATGGTCGAAAAATTTTTTATCAAAATTATCAGGAGGATAAAAAATAATTTTTTGAATTACAAAAATTCTTCATCATGTTGTCAATTTATTTATGCAATGGACAAATAAAAATTGTGACTACTCGACATGATTTTTGGTGTGTGAATTTATCGTACGATGAATCATCACAGATGAGGAGAGAAAAATCCACCCTTATTATATAGACAGTAACTTGAGACGATTTACAAGGGATTAGTGTCGAAAATATGACGTGCAATGTGCACCCATGTGTAATGGAAATGTCGAGAGAAAAATATTGAGAATGTGGAAGACTAATTATGTAACTCAGAGAAATTGGCAAAGATAAAATGGATTAGAGATCAATTTTGTTCTCTCGTACTTTATTTTCTCTTCACCCTCTCCATTTTCTTTTTTTTATAAGGATAAAATTTAACACATGGTGAATAGTTACGGTGAATGATTTTGTGAACCCTCTCCATAGTGCGTTTGAATTATGAACTGGACGGCTCGTTGATTTGCACATCAACAAAATCTCAAATCTGATCTAAAAAATAATCAAAAAAATTTATAACAATGAAAAAAATCAATGAGGAAAATTGATTTACACCAATAATGAACGATAAAATATTTTTTTGATTGCAGTACAGCGATGAACTTCTAATTGAAGAAGTTCTTGATAGTCAAAGCCACTGATTAGCTCGATTTCCCTCAATAAATTTTTACTTAACGAGTAACCAACACTTTGAGACATGTCTGATAGCCACAATTGTCATAATAACCATCACGAGAATGTGAAAAAAAGAATACACAAAGAGAAACAATAAGGTCTACACCAGATATGCAACAATAACTGACAATGAAACGCGCAAGATATCGCAATATCCCAAAGTGGACTTTAGAGTCGCGTTTATTGAAACGTTTCATTCCCTCTTATTATGGTTCTACCAATCCTCCCTCATTTTTTTGTCTATGTGAATATGTTTCTGTTTATTGTTATTATTTATCTATATAGCAAAATGGTCTTTTGGTATTCAGGCACAGTTGTCTACGCAGTTTTGTCTCTTATCAAATTGTCATTTCCACCACAACCTACCAATGAAGATGACAATCACCTTTTTAATTTATTCCTCCTGCTACTTCCAACGCAGAATATTTTCTTGTGAATATCGAAGGGGTTGACAACAAATAAAAATTTTATTAATTTTCAAGTCAAATTGGATTTTATGCTAAAAAATTTTCCTATAAAAAATTGTTGGACTTTTTCGTCTCCCACTTGTTAAATTACAAACAGATGTGGTTTTAGTCCATCGCTCAGAGTCCGACAGATATACAGTGTCCATTATATTGCGGGGGATATTTTTGTGATGGTAGTGATTGGGGTGGTTAATACATGTGAGCACGCATTTATACTTGAGCATTTGAGTTCGTAGCATCAAAGTGCATCGGCTTTCTTCTCCTGGTTTTATTTTAAACGATCAACGAACCATAAACTCGTTGTAGTGTGCGGTGTATGTCATATGTGTGCGTATATATTTCTTCCATTACTCATATCATTGACTCAGTTGAGCTGTCAGGGGATTTCAAACTCTGCCTATTGTTCCAATCATCACAAATGCGCATACAAATTTTTTTCTCTATTTATTATTATGTAAACAAAAATATGACGAATTACTTTTCACTTTTGTTTAATGAGGACATTTTTTATTATTAATAATTCCAAATGTTTATTTTGTGGTTTTTTCTATTTGATTTAAAGAAGGAAAATGAACACAAATCACCAATGTGATAATTGGATGATCCACCATTTCCAAGGATTATCGTTTTTCTCGAATTTGAAAAATTTACGCCCATGTTGACAAAAAAAATTTTTTTTTTCTAAATTGACTGCATTTCTATTATTTGAAATACGTTTAACAACGAAAACTAAATAAATTCCTTTTCCACAATTGTCAAGGATTATGACGTTAGCGTTATTTCATACAAAGGGCACAGGGCATGTCAATAATAAATCAATAAATTACCCCCGTGACATTTTAACATGCAAATAATGTGCGTTGTTGTTTGAACAATGTATACACATCATGCTGGTTAATACCTTTAACCACATCCCTTCGGTTCCGCATAATTTTACCTCACTTGGAAGAAAAACATTTTTGTACACAAAAATTTTCCTGACTATCGAATTTTACAACCAGAACGAATTGGATAACCAACCATTTCTCGTGCTTTCGATACTTCTGTGAATTTTCGTTTATCCTTTTTATTTTTTTTTTCTTTCTTTCGGACTTTCGGACACTTCATAAGAATTTTCATGTTGAGTTCATTACAGTGGATCCCCGATTTTCTGACGTTCGGTGGGGATCCGGAAAAGGGGCAATAGGTGCGGTGAAGTGAGTGGGAAACGGTCTGTATGAAAGACGCAGTGTTGGTACGAGTAATTTATCCAATTAAATAATAAAATTTATAAATCTCAATGGTGGAATTTTAAATAAAATTTTAGCATATTTAAGTAATTAAAACACTTGGAGAGTTTACCCATCTTTAAATCTTCTTATACAGTTGAGAATGTAAGAAAAATATGGGGGAAAATAAAAAAAATTTGCAACAATAAGACAAAGTTCAAGCCAAGATGACAATTGGGACGCATCAACTATATTGTCACTGGCATTAATCGACAAAATAGAAGACGGAGGAATAAACTGAAGGATAGTGGAAGAGAAGAAGAGAGGGGACGAGTACAGTGAGAAAAGGTTTTATCATGGTGTAAGGGGACTTTAGTTGTATATATATTGAGTTGAGGGGGCGAAAGTCAGCGCACAGCCCCTTCGGGGGCCACTAGATGCCTTCGTGTGGCTCATGCCACTTCAGGAACTGTTGCCTGACTCTGCTGAAAGCTGTACGCATCTTTTCTCTCGCTTTTACTCGCTCACTTTCTCACGATTTTACTTTATTATTTTCTTTTGCCTCCTTTTCCACCTTTATCACGTTCACCAATGGCTTTTGCACACATAGAAGAAATATCTGACACAGGCAAACAGTCACTGACAAATGTGCATCGATTGACTTTTTCTCCGTCTCTTCCTGCTTTTTTTTTATTTCATTCATTTCCTTTTCACGATCTTTCTGTTCGATTTCTATTCAAAATTTCGTTCGTTGCTCAATTTTCTACAACTTCCATCAATCAACCCTTCGTAAATTCATCCCTTAATCATTCGGAAATTATCGAGTGAAATAAAACAGAAAAACAAAATAATTTCTCGACGAAATATTCAAAGATGAAGTCGGTTGGGATTTTTGTTCTTACTTTGTTGAATGTGGTGGTGCGAAAGGTAATGTTGACCGTGGTTGTTGTAGAGAAATTCTCATGGGGTGCATGTGGCCCCGCGCGTCTGCACAGGGTTTGCGAGTCCTTCAGGACTCGTCCGTATCTCTCGCAAACTATCGTTCAGTACACACCAAACACAACAACAAAGTTTCAGATACCTGCACAAACTCCTTCTCTCACATTTCTCTCTTTCTCATCCCCTTTATTATCCCTCCTGTTAACTTATTCACAACAAAATATATAAACAAATACATAAAACAAAGCCACCATTTAGTATTGATTTAAAAAAACTTTGTGATTCAAAAAAAAAAATTTTTGATGCATCGTTTGTTGTTTCAATGTTTTATGAATTTATTCCTCAAAATATTTTCAAATATATTTTTCTCTCATTCACTACCAACGTTAGTTTGCTCTTTTGTTATTTATTCTACATATTCGTTAACGAGCGGGTGAAATAAACCCACCGTTCACCCTCGAAATCCCATTAAATCGAGTCATTAAATTACTGGCGGTAATTATGAATTATATTGTGTGGATATTACGTCAAGGGATTGTGCACACACAAAGTGAGCGAGTGAGGGAAACAGGGAAATGAACTGAAAAAAAAGTTTTGCCAAGGGTTTTTCCAACAAATAAAATTCGCATTTATACGAAATCACAATCGGTCAATTATAAATTTCACCAACAATGACATGAACAAATAATTCCAAAAAAAATTCCAAATCTTTCCAAAACTCATCAACAATGCCTGCCCACATAATCATCCCCCTATTAAAATTTCCAATCACTCTATTCCGCCCCTAAATCAATAACTCTCTGCTCTTCACACTGATGAACATTTAAAAGAATCCAACTCCGTCGATTAATATTTAATAAAAATAATTTTTTAACCCAACAATGTTGTTATAATGGGTTCGTTTGGATTTATTATCCACATAATATGTGTCTGTGTGTATATTTATATGTAGGTGAGAGTTGAATATTGTTTGGGAGAGGTCAATGTACATAATCCAGACGAGAGCAAAGTTATGATGGTCCCATGAATACCCCCATAACGAATGTGCGCGCTAGTGGCCCCATGATGCCACACGTTCGTTGAATAGGTTCGTACAAACACAAATATACACTTATGTATATATCTATATATTTCATATATATTTTATGGCATTATATTATCTGAGTACGATAACTATAACGCGTGATTTTCTATGCTGTAAATTGTTTTACGCCTATAAACACAAAACCTGCTGCGAGTAAAGGACGTGACAGTTGGTACGTGTGCGTGCATGAAAAATCTAATGACCTTTTATTCATAGAGATAAATCGATAGTCAATTTTTTTTCTATGCTTTCTTCTTCCCTTCGTTGTGTATTAATTTTTTTAAGGTCAAGGTTTAGGGTTGATGATAATTCTCATGGAATTTTTTTTCTTGTATCGTGTTTATCTTGAAAGGGAAGGGGGATGAGAGAAATTTTGTAGAAACATTTTTTATAGATTTTGAAGAGATCTACAGAAAGTCTCGGATGGATATTTCCGATATCTTCGATATTTTATTAGATTTATGGCATTGAAATGTGCAAGTGTTGCTTAATCTCTATGAACATGCTGGGCATTTTCATTTTGTGCTTTCCGCTGTCGTTTTGATACGAGTCCTCCATTTTTATGGAGATCAGATGTATCAATAAACCATTGAGAGTGACGTATTGCGTACGTTGGATTTGGTGATAAAAAAAAAAGAGAGAGGGTAGGGAGAATATACACTGCGGGTGTCAATTTGTAAGAGGAACCCCATGCTGAGCTGCCAAACAACGTTCGTAGCGATTAGCTTTCAGGACGTGGCAATATGTTCGAAAAACACTTGATTAAAAAGGTGCGACGCATATTTATCAATACTCTCGTCCACCATGGAGAAAAAAATTTTCATGTCGAATTTTTCACGACATATGAAACGAAACTGAACCGAAAAATCGATTCGTCCACAACAATTTTGTTCTTTCATTGTCAAAAAATTGTTTCGGGTGAATATCAACCCTTAAATTTTTTTCTAATCATTCCCGATCTATCCACCCTTATAAACAACCGATTCTCTATGAAGTAATAAGCAGAACATTAATAAATGTCTTTTTTATTATTGCAATATTGAATTAAATATCAGCAGAACAATCGGCCTCGTTTTCCTTCAACTGAATGGCAATTTTTTCTCCACTGATGGCAGCGCCATAAGGGCAATTTTTTTTTTTTTTCCTACCAATGTGTAATATGATGTGTGCTTCCATATATACACTCGCTCTTGATATGGAGGGATCGCAAGACGAATATACCAACAGATGGAAGTGTTAATAATTGATAGTCGCGCCCCTTTCAAGTATCGTCGATGCCTCTTTCTCTATTTCGAACCAGAATAGGGGAGAGTGTATTGGAGGGTTGAAGAGTCGTAGGTAGAAGGTGCATACAATCCCCTTTCTTTCTCTCCCTTGCACTTTTTCTAGGGTGTAGAGTGCACAATAGATATGGAGATGCTGCTGAATTTTGAATGAGTAGAAAATGAGTAAAATAAATTTATCTGAATAAAAAATTTTTGTTTGAGAGAATTTTCGTATTTTATTTTGATTTTGTTGTTTTGCAACCTTTGTTGAGTCACCGTCATTATAATACGTACAGAACTTCATGACTATCAAACGTCTGTGTACAAAGTTTTGGTAGAACCTTAAGGGGATTTTGGTGAGAGATGTTGAGAGTCTGCAGCTATCTTGGAATTTCACGGTTTAACGCTTCTGAGAGGGTGTGAGAGAGAATGGGCAAGTGAAAGAGAGGGGTAAGTGTGAGTTGGTGAGTAAGAAATATCTATATAACAGATGCCCCCGGGTAATCATCCCTATAAACGTGTAAGATGTTAGAACGTGACCATCTCAGTTTCAACTTCATAAAGCAAACTTTGCTTTATATTGAATTCCATTGGGATTATTATTCCTCTATGAATATTTTTCCTAACTGTAATAGAAGTGATATCAACGACAGTTGCACAAAATTATAACAATAACCGAAATTACAATAAAAATTATAACAACAAACACTACAAAAATATTTTTGATACATTTCCAAACTCAGAACGTAACATTTTTCACTACAACTCAATTATCTCGCAGAGTATCAAAAATTCAGACATTGACATGTCCACCTTTTCTGTAGATTACATTCAGCTACATAAAAATGATCTCCACAAATTTTTTGATAAATTCGATATTTAATCAATAAAAACATCCGGAAAATTGGGATGAACAGTAAAGCCCATCGTGTGGCTAACAACGACACCGAGGAAATATAACAGGCACATTAGTATGGCCCGGTGGCCACTTTAATTAGTTTACATTACGGAGGTGGTGTTCGGATACGTCGTCACGCGGCGACGGAAGGGGTAAAATGATGCCCCCTATTGGCCTCTCCCAATGTAGACTGCACACAAGATAGAAAGGGAGTCGGTAACCCGGTTGATTAATCGGTAAAGTTTGATGTGAGCTGACGGAAACGCTGATCACGTCTCGTATAACCGAATATAATAACTTTCTATATTATATATTACTATACTACACTATACCACCCTTAATCTCATCATATACACAATTTTCCCGCTTAACATATTCATTCGATAATTCGCGCGTCGCTTGATTTTGATTGCAGTTGAAATTTTCGTTGGATCACATTTAAAATTTAAATTTATCTCAGAAATTATCACTCCTATCAAAAAATTACAAGTTACACTTTTTGTAGATCAATGAAGAATCTATAAAAAAGATGTCTATGAAATTTTTTGTAACCCCTATCGTTATCGACTTCATCATTAATTAAGGAGAGATGGATTATTGGAGAAATACAAACGACAAATAAATAAAAATCCACGCGACAATTATTGAAGTAAAAAATTCACGATAAATATTGTTCATTTAATTAGAAATTCTATTAAAATGAATGCCAGTTGAGAAACAAAGTCCACATATCAGAATTAAGCCACATGAGCAACATGTCCTAATCAGGTTAATATAAATATGAAATATGCACCGAGTGTATTTCGCGTAGTTCTCACTTTCTCTTCGCTCGCATTTTCAAAGCAAAGGGTTGTGGACTTTAGTAACCCATTCCGGATCACATGTATACACCCACACTTCACCATACACATACATGTAAAGAGAGAAATATATTTATGTAAAGTCGCCACCTTACGACTCCTCCGGGGAGGCCTTCATATTAACCCTTGCATATTAAGCGTGCGATAACCGGATTCTCAAATATTAACGTTCATTGTCGTGCACGTTGCTGTGCTTCAACGAGACAAGACACTCTACCATGTGTGTTCACATCTCATTATGGTCCTTATGGGTACACATGACAAAGTCTCAGGTTTTTGAAGATTTCAAAATAGTTGCAACATGTCGAAGATGATGGAATTGATGAGGATTTCGTATATCTTTTAGTTTCTAACATATCCCACATTCTTTTTTGTTCAAAGATTAATTATTTATCAATTATTGTTAATTATTGTTGATAGAGAATGAAAATTTAATGTAAAATAAATATCCGACGTTGTTTATTTAATTGAAATTTCGATCAACCCCAGTGCAATAATGAAAAATGAATGCGAGAAAATCACAAGAACTAAAAAAAACTATACAAACATCCCCTCCTCACCACCCTTATAAAATAGAACCTCGATATTTTTCAATATAATCGTGAGAGGTTTGGACTACCGTTGGTCACCATGGGAAATCTCAGTCAGCAATTCTCTCTCCACCTCTTCCACCCCACCATTCTTTTCTCTCTTTCATTATTATAAATATTATATCAATTAAGAATTAAAACAGGCTTGGTTAACTCTCCAAGGACATGGAAAAATCTACGTGACAAACTGAACCAACCCCCCCAACTTCACACAGAGAAATAAAGGGAGAGTTTGAAACACAGTAATGACTTTACAAGTCCACGAGTTTGGTGAGTAAAAGAAAATAAATAAAAAAAATGTAGCAACGAATAAAGAAGACGCGGATATTGTAGAAAGGGAAAACGAACAAGTGTTATATATTCACATAGATAAATATATACGAATGTGTGTCGTGTATATCTGTAGAGTCCCAAAGTCCCTGAGCCGATCCTGCCAAGTTATTTAAATTCAAATTCGAAATATCGTCGAGGGCTGCTGACATATTGTTTGTTTCGTTTGGTGCCGTCGCGATAACCACAGTAGCCAGAGGGCTATCGAGAGGTTGAAACAATCTCACACAAACGTGTTAGTGTAGACCAATTTATGAGTGTTAGAAATGTGTAGCTTCGTCATTGCTATCATGAAAAATTGGATTGACATCATCGATTGGAATTTATTTTTGGATGATATCTTGAACTGGTTTTCTTAGTGACTATTTTCATCATCTGATCCTTAAAAAAGTCTTGATAAGGTTCATTTATTTTTTTTGATGTTCAATTAAATTAAATTTGTGCTGACGTAGTTCAGAAATTGCTGCGCAGGCATGTTGATCTGATGAGGAATGAGAATGAAATGTCGTGCAATGTCTCCTGAGATATCTTTCCATAAACGGACATGCATGTGGAGAATGTTTAAACCCATGACCAATTCACCAATTGAGACTGGAACTTATTTGCATAGCAGGAGCTTTGGTAGCTTTGGTGGAAGCTACGATGCTTCAGGATACGAAGCATCATCGTGAATTCTGTAGGAAAATTTTCTGCTTTATCTCCATGTTCGTTGTATCCACATGTGTTACAGTGTATTCCCTCATCCCTTAACAATTTACGGCTGACAGGGTAGTTGAAGACTTGTAGGCTGATGAATTATACAAAATGAAATTGGTCTTGTGGAAATTTTGGAAATTTTGATTGATGTTCTGAAGAATTTTGTCATTTTCTCACATTTCCAATCTCGGTGTTTACGGTGGAATATAAGGGATGATGAATAAATAATTTCATGAACGAAGAAATGGATGAGAAAGATATTGGAACATTTTTTCTTTGTGGCAGGAAAAAAAATGGTCAGTCAACAAAAAGACTTAATTAATGAGTGTGACTATATCGCATTAGTGCTCTTTGTTTCCCAGGGGTTGAAGTGACTAGTCCGAGAGATGAAGAGTGAGAGGGTTAAAGAGAGTTTGTGAATGAGACAGAGATGTGAAACGAGGAAGCTCGTGAGATGACGGAGTGCCCTCTGAGGAACAAACCCTCGATGCAAACTCTACTCTATATGAATATGTCTCTGCTAATTCAAACTTTGTCCCAACGGTGGGTCCACGTCTGAGTCGTCGTAGGTTTCTGTTTACGACACACGAGTATTAAAAATTTCTTTTTTATTTATCATACAATGACACAACGGTACTTACAGTCAATACTGAAACGAATGAGATAAAATTGTCTTTAGTAAATGTTGGAATGTAATTATCACTGCTCATTTTCGTTCGATAACAAATTTAGATTTGAACATTTTATTTGGTGAAACAGTTGTTGAGCACGAAGTATTTTATGTAAAATGAGTAGGAGGAATAAAATTTCATCACTGCGCACAAATTCATTTTTAATATAATGTCACCGTGGAAAAACTACTGATAAAAAAAAAGTGAAAATAGAATAAAAAGAAAAATATATCAAGGAACGTTAAAGATACCGAGGGACACATACACAATTCAGTTAGAAACGTCGTATAAGATGTGACTTTACGTCATATCTCCTCGTACAAAACCATCCCCTTCGGTAGAAAACAGCAAAAAAAAAGATGAACGGAGAAAATAAAGAAAAAAAAAGAGGCCATGATAATAATTTATTTAGATGATAATTGAAAATTCCGTAGTATACGACCGATGGATTTGTCACCTTAGAAGGTTTTACGTTCGTTCTTACTTCACATGCTTCTTCTTTTCAGTGCCCCTGAAAATACTTCAACATCTTCGTTTCACACACACGTCCTATCACATGTATATGAAAATACTTTCACAAGGGACATTTTCACAATTTTGAATTATTTTTCCATCCCCCACACATTTTTTTTCCAATCTAACTACACCCTTGACCAATTGCAAATAATTTTTCTCATCTGGAGCATTTTATTTTTGGTTTTTCTTCCTATCTCATCGTTACTTTTTTTTGACTTTATTATTGGGGATGACAGTTCGTTGTTGCGTTGACATTGAATGGCATCGTCTTACCGGTACGTGTGCAAAAGTGTATGAGGGAGAAGTGAGTGAATGTGGTGAAGCGAAGAGACCCTGTGGTGTCGTGAAATCCGTCAGAAGCTTCGGAGAGTACTATTTAAGAGGATGGTGAACAAACAATGGGGCTGGGTTGAATAAATCACATGACGAAAAAAATTAAAATCACCAATTGATTCTGATTAATTTCACATCAGTTCACAATTGTTCAACCATGGAAATAATTCTCGAATGAATATTCTCAAAATATTTTTATGTTATGTTCATTCCTGAAGAAAAATAGAAAATCTTTGTCGTCATTGTATAAAAGTGTCGACATATACCCCACTGACGGACACTTAAATCTGAAAAATTAAATTATATCGTCGTAAAACGACGATACACTGACGGTTTAGTGCCGTATGCGCGCTCAACGGGGCCCGAAAATGTATGAGGGTATTTTTACAGGGTACGTATATGTAGTGGTGGAGAATAAAAACGACATTAGACGGTGCATAATGCATGCTCAAGAAGAAACTATAGAGTACGTCGATGTATATTTTTATATATTCATCTCAGTCGCACTCGCTATGGCTGTTTGGTTGAAAGTGACGTTGGCTCGTTCGAAAGGAGAATGATGCTATCAAGACGCGCAAGTAAAGAGAGGCCAAGTGGAAGAAAGTGCGAGCGAGACAGTCATTGCACAGTCGCCCTCATCCTCGATGGTATACGAGAACATGGGGACCCATAAAGTCTACTACAGTTGCTACACCTCACTCGCGTTATAATAATTTAGTTTATGAAATTCTATCTCTGTTTCTTGACATTTTTTCCTGCTTTTGTCTATACATCAATCCAAATTGAGACGAAGTCATTTAATTCAATGACAGAAATTATTTCTGTCATTGAATTTTCAACGTCAATCGATTCACACACCATAAAAGAATTTACTGTTGTTCATTAATCTTCTTTCTAGTTTGCGTCACCAACTATAAAATACTACATAAATGATTTCGATAACTATTGAGCAACATTGTTCTAATGACAATCGTAGCCTGGAGTAACAATCGTTTCGCAATATCCTTCACTATAAATAGAGGAGTAATTTGGTGACTGAACGACATACGATTAGACAAGCTTTACGAGACACCATAAAAGAATTTACTGTTGTTCATTAATCTTCTTTCTAGTCTGCGTCATCAACTATAAAATACTACATAAATGATTTCGATAACTATTGAACAACATTGTTCTAATGACAATCGTAACCTGGAGTAACAATCGTTTCGCAATATCCCTCACTATAAATAGAGAAGTAATTTGGTGACTGAACAACATACGATTGGACAAGCTTCATGAGACATCTCTTCAAGCAAATGCGAACAGTTCAACATGAAAATCAGTAAAGTTGTGATGTTAGTGGTTGGAGTTGTGGTGTTTCTACTCTCTGTATTATCTTCAAACATGGTTCATGTAAGTACACCTGATACATTGACTGGATATTTTTTATCAAATTGAAAATTTTCCATGAATTATAATTTATTTACAGGCATGCAGCAAACGTAAGTAAACGTTTTTGATGAAATAGTTGAACAATCAAATTTTGCTGTTGTTAACGATAAAAAAAAATTATGAGCAAAGACAATCAACTTGATATCAACGATTCAACAAAGTTCTATGCTATCAAAATTAAATTCCAAGACTAATTGTTTTGTTGATTCCCAGGTCCCAAATTCTGTTCAAAAGACATTTATTGTTATGGGGGTGAACCATGTAGGCAGCTGAAAACGGGAGCCCGCGTTTGCTTAAGCCAACTAACGGAGGAAGAAATAGCTATGTTGGATCAAGAAGTAGAATAAGGAATTTTCTATTGTAATCGATGGTCAATGTTGCTATTCTTCATCAATCTATTTCTTATTATTCATTCATATCCACCAATCTCTGAATAGAAGGAAAGGACTGACAGATAACAATTTCCAATTTGGCTTTTTTTTTCCGAAATTTTGTGTCGAATTTTCTAGAAAAGATATCCAGGTTCGATGATTGATTGTGATTATCGAGCACTTCAATAAACGTTCTGTTATGTCTATCCCATAGCTAGGGTTCATCATATGGAAATTGATTTATCATGAAGAAACACGAAATGGATAAAATGTGACTTTATGCTAACTGACACTCCCATCCCCCATAATGAAATATATTACACCAAAAATGAATTCACTGTCAATTATTGTTATCGTTTCTAACGCGCCTTCACTTTCTGTTATTTTCATCACAACTGTCGTTGTTATTATTTTTCGATATGATTTATCAACCAGAGAAAATCCTATCAACGTAGCTTCGAATGCTACAAGACTTTTCACTTCGTTCCTTTGATTAAAATGTGAGCTTAATCATCGCTGTTGCCATCACCTGGGGATCTGCACACAGAGTTATTTCTTTTTATATCTGTACACAACACCGAGCTATATCTCGTCTCATCCCTCTACGCGATCACTCCCCGTGCTCTTTTATTTTTATTTTTCTCTTCGTGCGATTCTCACTTGCTATTTGACTGAAGCCACAACGCAAACACAAACAACCACAGGGATAATACATGACGTGCTCTTTTGTCATTGGCAAGAGGAAAAAAAATGTGCGCGTAAAAAGAGTGGAAAAAATGCAGGAGCTCTTCGTTTTTAAGATATTAAAATGTGTCATCATTCTGATACGCCTTCGTTACTGCTGCATAGTGATGGATCTTTTCTCGTTGTTGTTTTGCTGGTTTTAATGGAGACAGGGAAAAAAATATAAGCAGAAATTTCTTTTTGTTTTCAATTTATATGGGCTCCATTGAATGTCAAATTTTGTTTCGTGTGTTCATATTGACAATTTAATTTTCCAACCTAATTTTCTATGAAAAATTGATGACTTTTGTCAAGTATTCTATCGAAGAATGAAACTTCAGCAATGATAATGGAGAAAAAATAAAAATTAATTGTGATTGACTGATCCGAGAGAGAGGGAAAACTATTGGAGGGGGTAGAAATGAAAGAAAATCAGTGAAAGTCAACTGGAATCGTTTGAGATTTTCCAATTTCCAATAAATCATTTCTTCAAGGGGTTTATAAAGGGATGGGGATGAACGGGTTGGTAGAGGGGTCGACGGGGTGAAATGGGTCTCAACGCCAATAGATCTGCAACGACGATACAGAACGGAAGTGAAGTAGGATGAAAAAAAGTGATGGTTTTATTATTTTTTTCTCGTCGTGAGGGTGGTTTGGTTGTAAGGCGTCGATGAAAGACGTAACGGGGGTAGAGTTGTTGAAGGGGGGTGGTGGAAGTGGGGAAAAATGCGCAGAGGAAATGACGACGCGCGCTTGTATGAAAGTGAGAGAGAATGTGGAGAAAATTTTCTCTGTGCATGGAAGAAAGAGTGGGACAGTTGGATTGAGGGTGGTTGGGGGGTTTTGGAGGGTGGGAGACTATGCCGGTGGTGCAATTTCCGCGGCTCGTGATTGGGGCAGCCTCCTCGGGGAGCAAAAACTCCATCTACAAATGAACAGCCGTGACAAGAGCCATAATTTCTCCGTGGCCTGAGCCAACGCCAACCACCACCATCAACCACCCACTCTACACCACCAACCGCTCAACTCACTCGATGATTTCTCCAGAATAACTTCACTTCTTCTTCTATCTTCCGAAGAATATTTTTTACTTCTCTTTCCCTTCGGAATTTTTTTTCTATTCTCTTCCAAAAATGTCGACATGGTTTGTTTGAAAATTTCAATTTTTTGGTTACTTCGTCATTCAGGGTGGTTTCTTCATATTGAATTGTTAAATATCATAAAAATGTCAAATGTAAATGTAAATTGAACTGAAATAAATTTTCCTATTCACCAATTTATTCCTCGTCTTCAACAAGCAAAACGAAAATATTGCTCTGCATTTTATCACCGACAAAGTCTGTTGCAATTGCCCTTGGTAAAATCAAAACGACAGTGGGCATTTTTCAACATCACGAATGCGGTTTATATATAAGTACAGAAGATCAACGTCTCAAGTGTCGGTTGGATATTCTTGCGAGTGGTTTCTCGAGTCCAGTGCTAGACGCAAGTGCCCCTCAGGAGCTGACCTCCATTACGCGAGGTTAACCGCCTCTACCATCGTACTTCCGGCGGACTTTGATTGGTCCTGGAAATCCTATTAATTCCAGACACCACAGACAATTCTCATACAATGTCTCACCAGTATCTTATCAACCCTTATACAGAAATAAATAAACTTATTTAATATTGAAGAGAAAGTCCGACACAAAATTGACATTTTACTTCGTTGATTACTCAGTTCCTGCTAATTTTATCAAATTTTTTCTAATGTTCCTGAGTGTTGGGGATGAGAATTTAGATCAATCGATTGTCTGTGTATTTATTTATCATCCCCAGAATATTATTTACGCAAAGGAATTTGTGGGAAAAGTTTGTATGGAAGAGAATATTAAAACGAATATGAAGATGAATGTGACAGTGTTGTTTTCACAGGAATAAAAAGACCATCGGAAAGAAGGAGAGAAAGAGGAAAATGAAATATGGACGTTGGAGTTAATATCAGAGCATAATTCGAAAAGTCGGTGGATGAATTTATCAGTTGGTTTTTCAAAAACTTTTCGTAATTCAAAAAAGAAATGAAAAATTTTTCTCATTAAATCTTTTCATTTCTCTAAAGAAATTTAAATGCGCTTGAGCAACCAAGTTGGAGAAATTCCAGGTAACATAGGTGTGTTTCACAAGGGGTAGTTTCAATGCCTTCTACCTCCTCCTCCTCAAATCCACCCTTCTATCTCACTTCTTTAGCCACCCAGGGGTTGTTTCAACTCACGAAGGCGGCACCGGACACGCCCCGGGTGGCCGTTCGCGCAACCACCAATGCGCCACCACATTTCGCTTCCAACTGCACAATTTCTATCTATTCTACCTATCTATCCACCCCTAAATCACCCCCATATATTCTTAAACCAAACAATACCGCAAGAGAAATTTTTTCTTACTTCAATTCTTATTGCACATCGTTCTCACCCTAATTTTATTTTAGAAACTGAAATAAATAAACTGGACAATACATAAATTAATGAAGAAAATTAGACAAGAAAAGTTGATGAGATGAGAGAAAATGGGAGGGAAAAAAAATCAAGAAATATATTCAGTCAATATTTAATCTATCGATTTCGGTTACACATCCCCCTCCCACCCCCTATCCCTCTCCCATAAATATAACTATCACGTTTATTGGAGCGTAACCCTCACGCGTAGGAGAGAAAGATAATTACTCGCAAAGTCAGAAAGTTGTGTCGGTAGTGGTCATAACTTGGCGATTCCCAAGAGTAATCGGTGCAATTTGTTGGCCCTCTAGAATTTATATATCTATATATGTGAGTGTATGGCGTTGTGGGGGTGGTTTTTGGGGGTGTGAGGAAGAAGGTGGTGAAGTAGGTAGAGGCAGAAAAGTGAGAAGAGAATACAGAGAACCGTCGCAATTATTTTGGGGTGTGCAACACGCGCAAATGCAGAAGGATGCAAACCGAAGGGTAAATGAGAGTGGAATGGGGGTGTTGGGGGATTGAATGAAAGCGAATTTTCAGTTTGTCAATGTGATGTCGATTTGTTTTGGGGTAAATGACGAAGAGTCAATGGTTTAGTGATTTTTAGCGAGGGTTTTCAAGTGGGGAATGGTAGGGGTTTCGTGTCGTAATATTTAGCGATTTTGCACTAAAGGGGTGGGGATAATTTTAATGATAATCCATATGATATCGAGATCGAGTGGATTAATGTGTAATGTCGGAATAAAAATGAGCGATGAAAATATTTTATGACATGGGAAAAATTGAGCAATCCATCGACGTGTTTTATTTGTGTTGAATATTTCCACCAACAACAAAAATGATACAACACACCAAAATGGACATCAATAATTCAAGAGCAATCTCATTTACTATGATAATTCGGTGAGAAAAATATTCATCACCATTTCTACATCATTTATTTTTATTTCTTCTATTTTTTGGCATCTTATATTTCAGTGAGAAAATTCACGTGGTTTTTCACGTTCACTTTGTTCCCCACTGGAGTAAGAATAAATATTTTTCTTCAGTATTCCTTTTTTTTTTCCTGCTTTCTACATCGCACATGATGCATGTCAAAGCATCATTCAACATCCAACATTTGTGTATGTTGTGAAGGAGGTGAAGAAAAAAAATTGGAAAGAAAAAAATAAAGAAGAGAAATAAATAAGAAGAATAAACATTTGAATTTTTATCAAAGTTTTGTTACTGCCCCAGAGATATCAGAAATCACCACGGGATTGCAATGCTCACTACTGCTATGAAATACTTCCGACTTACTCACTCACTCACTCATCCACTCGCATGTATGGATAAATGATGGATTATTGTGTTTCAAACACGTTAGTGCACACCATGGAATATAAAACCGACGTAAATCTCAACTCACCTCACCGTTTTCCTTTTTGTTTTGCAGAACAGTGAAAAAAATGTGAAACAAATGCGAATACTTTTTACTTCAGATACAAATCTGGAGAGAAAGTTAAGGGCAATACGTTAAATTATCAAGTTAAGGGTAGATATTTGTTTAGGAATAGACGAGGGTGAAGTTATAATAAAAATAATTTGGAATTAAAAGGGCGATAATTTTTTTTCTCCATTTTTTCGTTGTGTTCGGTCATGACAATCATGAAAATTGATGAACATAAATATCAAACGGTATCCATAGACTAAATTTCAACTGAAAAACGAACAAATTGTCCCATGAGATCACCATAACACGATTTTGTACCTCAATATTTAGACAGATTGCTGTGTCATTGCCAGTATAAACCGCCCAACCACCAGAAGACATTTGGAAAAAGGAAGAATAAAACAAATTTTCGCAGAAGCTTCCATGGTGATATCCCATAACACCATGGATCAGTAAACTCCAGCGTTTGCAATTCACATTGTCAAGCAAGCCAACCATATTTACACGAATATGTGAAAGAAGTAAGAGTGGAGGGAAAAAATGAAAAGAAAAGAAAGAAGACTTGGAACCATTTTTAGCTTGTGTGTGTACGAGAACTACTCCTACATCCCCTAGAATGAAACTCTCCGCCTTTTGCCAAGAGCTGATTAATCGTTTTGGTCCATTCCACCCAAGGGAACACAACGAAGGAATATACACGGCATCACTTCTATATGTTGTATAGTTTCTTTGTCGTTTGTTAGACGTTATTTTTCGTGTACAGACGTTTATTTTATTTCACGTTTTACGTTTTCTATTCTCATTTTTTCGTATAGTGGGGTGAGCCATTGATGAAGAGCACGCCTACTCCAAGAGATAGGTGAGACATGGGAAAGAAACCTGTGTGGTCTTGAATTATTCAAAAATGTAGAGAGTTTGAAATAAAGTTGATGACCACCCTGGTGATATTTTAAATTGTGGTGATCCAATTACAATCGTTGCATACCCAATCCAAATGTAAAATCACTTCCGAATCGATTGGAAGCATCAGAAAAATTTTCACACTGTAGCATCATCATCAAATAAAAATCCAACAGCAATGCAAAACCCAACACATTCACCATCAACATTCACGTGCACTTTTCATTCTCTCTTCCACTTTATCCTTCATGAATGATTTAATTCACCAATAAAACTTTTACACTCGTCAATCTTCCAAAGAGTAATAATTCGTCAGGTCGATTAGTCAATTGAAACAACGTGAAAAAAGTGTAGAATCCAAAAAGTGAAACAGGAATAAACAAAAAAGAAAATAAAAAAAAATCTATGAAAATAAACGACAGTGGATTGCTAACGGTTCTGGCACATACATCAATGCGTCGTGAGAGCGATAGAGAATGTGTCCCAGTGCAGTACAATGTATATAGATACAGGGTAGTTGGGGGTGTGTTTGGGGGCATTGCAGCTTAATTTGTTTATCTGCAGGAAGCAGAGGTGACCTATAGCAGTGAGAGTAGAGGCCATGAGGCAAAAGGGGGCAGTGAATTGCAACGCGATCCGCAATGTTTTATTTAAATACGTCGCTGAATCTACCCTACGTATGTCAGGGTGCCCCCATGGGTGTCCTGGACGTTGGAGTTGCCTACACTTAATATAGGGATACGCAGTGGAGGCGACAGAAAACCATTTTTATTTTTCACTTGCGACATTCAAATGACAACGGCGACTTGTGTCTGTCTGATGCTTTTTCTCGTCACTGTACTTTCGTTCCATCTTTCGATTTATCATTGGAATATTTTTCGTTATCATTTTCATGGCCTTTCATTTCATTTCCTGGCAAGAAATTAAATGAGAAAATGGAAGAATTCCTTCATCTCTGTTTCACTGTTAAATCTTCTTAAATAAAGATAATTTCCAAGTTTATAAGGATTATAATGTCAGCTAACAATAGCTGAGCATGATGTATTGTTAAAGAACCATATGAATTCTGAATCTGTGCCTGAGGTGCATAATGTGTTCTAAAGAAGAACGAGACGGCGACATAATTTGAGTTAATTCCGCTGCAGGGAACTGTGTCGACTTGATTAAAAGTCGTGAACTCATTGTCTTTTCTGTTTGCTGTTGCAGTGGCTTTGATGATGTGGGCGGGTTGTATTTCATCGTCCTCCCAAGCCAATTGTGTTACCAACGAGTTGTATAGTTCATACTCGTTTGAATTCATGAAAAAAAAAAAAAATGTGTGGACAATTTTTTTTCCTCTTTCAAATGTTCTGTTTCACCTTCCAAACACATTTGAATTTATATTTTTCCTCCAATTGTTTATTCATGCAACTGAAAAATAAATTTGATTGACAGTATAATCCAGTAAATTTGTATCCACAAAATCAATGTTGCATGATTAAATTTGATTTTGATTCATTTTATTCATTTCATTGGGGTTTCTTCCTCTCTATTTCGTGATTGACTATTGCAAATATTAATAAGCAATCGTGGTCTGTAATTCTTTATGAATAAAATATCAACTGTCCATTGGGTGATGCATTTTAAATTTGTACAGGGTGAAAACATAAAAGAAGTATGAGAGAAAATTATCATAGCAAAAAAATAGAAGAAATAAAATAATAAATTCGTATGATCGTTTATTCTCTTTTGGAATTGGAGAATAAAAATCTCTCGAGGCATTTGAAAAGTCTATGGAATATTATCAAGGATTCATCAGCAGTACCAGGTCCCAATAGACATAATTTTATTCAACTTGAAGAGTTGAAAAGAAGAAGATTGCAAGACAGAAAAAGAATACGAAAAATACTTCAGTAAATGTTTTAAACCATATCATATTTTTTCTTCCTGTAAGATTTTTATTTTGAAAGTGTATTGGGGGGTGAGGGTGGTTTGGGGGTTGTGTATTCCAGTCCAAGGATCATGAACATTAGATCAGTGAGGACGTAGGCAAATACAGTTAACTCTGTTTGCTTTGGTTTGAATAGGTAGAAAGACCTTACACATGTGTGTTCATCCAGGGTTGTACGACGTTTTCATCCCCCAGTGTGTCTCAGAGAAAACCAAGAGTAAAGGAGCGGGTTAGATGTATGCTTGTATACATTTACAAGGAAGGAATGTGAATGTAAGGGGTGGATGTGAATGTATTAAGGGGACAAATGGAAAAGCGTATGGGACAAAGTCAGGACTTTACGTCCCTCAAGTTAAATAGTATAATGGCCAATTTAAAATGTCCTCGAGAGTATCTAAGATTCTACTTGTGTGTACATCCTCGCCAAGAATTCAAGAAGAATAGATCGAATAATAAAAAATGGAGTGGAATGACAAAGGGGCAAGAAGACCAAAAAATAATTTGAAATGATCTCGTGGGATTGGAAAAATTGTTCGAACACTTTTTGCTATTTCTGTCGATTTCTAATTTTCATATTCCCAGGGTTGATGGTTGACAGTGATAACATTCCATCTCTTATCATTAATATCCATGACGAGTAAACCAACCCACATTAGAATTTCTAACATTTTCATATCATTCCACTTTCATTCCTACAATTTTTCCCTTCCTACTTTTGTATATAAATTTTTTTTTTCCATATATTTTTTTTCCCTCCGAAACGATAGTCAGGCAAGACACTCCCCTGAGAATGGACCGCGCCCTGTCTGCCTATTTTTCACCGTGAGCTTTTGCCGGGTAGAAAAAAATATACCAACATCACTGTCGCGTATTATTGCATTGTCCAGTTTGATAGAATCCCAAAATCCTTTGCGCGACAACGCGCGATGCCTAACAATGCGTTTTTCACATACGAGTCTATGTCTATATCTATATAAATATAATAATTCTACGGTGGTGTTGGTGGTGGTGGTAGCTTCACAGCTTCTACTGGAAGTCTCCCATGGGTTCTTCTGGTAACCCATCAAACTTTTAGTCGGACCACTATGCGAAGCCCAACCACTTTTTCTTCTATTTTTATTCTTGTGTCTTATTCCTTCATTTTTCCTTTTCCATTTTGCTGTTTCATTCTATTTCCTTCCTGTTTTTTTTTCTCGTTCGTTCTATTGGAGGGGTGGTAGGAGAACGTGCTGGACTGGCCCCAAACGTCTTGGATCTCGTGATGAATATTGCAAAGGGCGCTTATTGTTTCTACTCACAAATCATCCACCAATGTCTCACTGGAGTTGGCCTTTACTGGCGGACGCTTGGGGCTCAGGGGCCAGTTCAGACAATGTTTTATTCGTATGAGTCTGTGTTATATATACCGGTCAACCAGACTTAAGTGAGGGGTTATATAATAAAAGAGTATACCAATCACAAATGGAATGGTGCAATGTATCGTGTGATAAATCAGGAGGTTAAGAAAATTGGATTATTTATGTTGTTTTGAATAAAGAATGGGATTTCCATTCTGAAACTTGGAATTTTATAAATTCGATGTAAGGGTGGATAAAGATTCAGCGTCAAGAGTGATGGGCGAGCGGAATGTCACGAGTATATCGAACACAATTGATGAAGAATGAAAGTTGATTGGACATTTTTTAACCATGAAAAATATTTTATGCATGAAAGGGTTAAATTTGTTGGATCACTTTAACCTGGTTCTATTCACAGTTGACAATAATTTGGTAGAGAAAATGGTAAACTCAAACATGCAAGTTGGGATAGAAGAAAAAGAAAACCGCAGTTGAATAATGAAGAAGCATTTTAGAGCTGGTGGGAAAATTGAATTTACGAAGAGTTTTTCCACATGTGGAAAGAAGATAAATTGTGAGACGTTCTTTGTTTTCCTTGCTATTTATTCTCCAACCCCATTTGTTGAATCCCTTGCATAAATTAATTTATATTTGACAAGAAAATCGAGAGATATCCAAAAGAAATTCACTTCATGTAAATATTGTGTAAAGAAATTGATTCCATGCCAATGTGTTTCATGAAAAATCTTTCAAGATTGAAAAGAAGGAAGAAAATGTGACGACGGTTCTTATCATGTTTAACATATTCAAACGCAATATTCAAATACTGACCGTGGCAATCTGAGCAATTCGATTTTTCGTCGCGCATATAAATCAACGTCCAACATACGTGAAAATGCTTTCAGTATTCAGAAGAAAAGTTTTTACAGCAGTGAAAATCGAACGTTGTTACATCGTAATCTAAAATGTGAAATATTTTCCTTCAATTTCGTGCTGCTTTGAAAATCCCCATGAAAAAAAAAATTATCGATAATTTCTCTACGTTATTCTATTCGCGAAACTAAATTGCGCATGGCAGACTTTTATTAAATTTTCACCGTTCAGTTTCCACTCGTTTGCATTTGTTGATGAGTTTTGTGACAGAGTCGACTGCTTTACATATATACAATTATACAAATATGTAGAACGACCATGACACGCAGTCACCTCTTTATATATAGAGATCAGTTTCATCAGTTTTTCCTGCGTGTGACCCTCGGAAAATTTGCATATTTTCCTGACGTAATTTACCAAACGAATTCACATTTTATTTATTTATCCACTTCGTTCTATTTTCACTGCTGCTTATTCCCAATTTTTTCCTGCTGTCTATATTTTTTTCACCCTCTCATTCGACCTGTTTTGCTCGCACGCGGATCGCGCATCGGGATAAATAAACACACAACGGGTTTGGATGAGAATAGAGCGGTCGTAGATCACTCGCGCGGTCTGTGGCATCTCAGGGGTCGCATTATCTCTACTAGAGACGAACAAAAACCCTTTTTGTAAGGTCCTTCTTCCACAAATTATCCTTCCTCTCTTTCTTACGCCATGAGACGCCTCCAGCTAACTTTATAAACCCCACTTGGACTTCACTATATCGCATGAGTGTTTAATCGACGACTACCCAGGTACAAAACGTCGAAATAACCAATGAGAATGATAATTTATAAAATGGGGCTGATAATTATTCAGAGAAGAGGAGTTCGTGGAGTCCATTGGAACAATAAGCGCCTGAGTATTTAATTTGATCTGAAATTACAAAAATTTCATCAAGATCTACTTCAGAAAATTGAATCAAACCAATCTCATGATAATCGCTGTGATATCGCAGTTCATTTCATCCCGACCTTGAATTAACGAAGGAATTTGCTTTGTAGCAAAAAAATTTTCAATGGAAATGCATTTTCCTCATCTGAATCGTCACCAATGAAAGTGGACTTTAACGATGACTATTTTCGCTGATATTTCTCAGTTTTCATTACGGAATCGCGGAATACAACTTGGAATTGATAATCCAAGATGAATCGTGGCGTTCTGATCTTGTGATCAGCATATTCGCTGAGTGGACTTTGCAAAAAAAAAAAAAAAAACAAGCGGACAATGGATATTATAATTCAATAGAAATACTCACCATCCACCGTCGACAGCCTTGAATTTTTCATCCACATGGTCTCCAGCATCATCTCCTACCGGAATTCGTCAATGCTTCTTCATATTTCTGCACAAAATTGTGAAATTTCTCAGCGCGCGGTTTTGTGGCGTCACTCCACCAGAGCCAGATTTTGGAATGATCTTCTTCATGAATTGACGTATTGTGATTGGTGTTTCAATTATGAAACGAGCACGCTGATTCGCTCATTTTTGAATTTAATATCGACGACAGCGCCACACATACTGGTGTATGTGAAGTTGGCGCAGGATTCATAAAGCTGCGTTCAATACTCTCGGAGTTGGATTCAAGATGGCGGGAGATCTGGGAATCGATAGTTTACGCGGGACAACTGAGATGTGCGATTTATTCTGATTTTTGTGAGATGTGTGTCAGAGAAATGAGATATAATGTTGGGAGAATACTTTTCATGAAGTGAGAAATAAGTTATACTAAATGAAAGTCAGTAGAATGCGGAGAATATTAACCAAATCCGGGCATTACTCAGATACTTTCCAATTTTTCGCGCGCACCGCCATGTTGTGTATGCGTGAGAGCGTCCGTACAGTAACCAATAGGATTCGAATTTACTTGATAGTCTGAATAGAGGCCTGTATGACCAATTCAAAATTGAGCGAATCAGCAGTCTCGTTACAAAAATTGAGAACCAATCAGAATGCGTGAATTCGTGAAGAAGACCATTAAAGAATCCGGCTTGGGTGAGGTGAGTCCTGAAATTCGTGAGCAGAGAAATTCAACAATTTTCTGAGTAATTATGAAGAATTTTCGACGACTTTCGGTAGAAAAAGATGCTGGAGATAAGGTGGAGGGACGATTCTCGGTCATCGATGCTGGATGGTAAGAATTTACTATGGATTACGATAATTGCTAGGTAGCTTCCTTTTTTTTTTTTGCAAAAGTAGTTCGAAAAATATAACTATCGTGCGATTAGAATGAATTAGTTCACTCAATATATTGAATTTCGTATCATATTTCTCAATCCCGTCGCGAATAACGAGGAAAATCCACGAAAATAACACCCACCAGGACATTTTCCCCATCAGACGCGAAGCAAATCATGAGGATGCATTCCTGTTAGATATCTTTTCACTGAGGAAAGGATAGTTCTTATCAATTCGAAGTCGAGATGGCATAAATTACAATATCATAATATCGTGGATTGGTCTCCATTATCATCCGGATAGTCCTAAAATACAACCCGAGCGACATTACTATGACCCGATAGAAAAGATTGATATTCACTAGAGTTCATCAGCTATCATTGTTTGTTGTAAATCAAATATTATAAATCATTTATATCCCATATCTATCTGACGACGGAAAAGGAATTGGAAAGCTACAGAGATTATTGCGGATCTTCATTATCATCCACAACACCTTCCAATACTGCCCGAGCAACATGGAAATGAGCCTGTAGAAATAATCGTTCACCAGTTGTAGCAACTGATATTGGCGCGGAATTACATTTCATGAACCATCACGGATAATTATGAATTGAATTCAAAAGAAACGGAAGATGGTACCTTCTGTATTCATCAATTGTGATAAAATATCAGTATTTCTCCATTTACTTTTAGATCTACATTTGAATCCTCTCAGGTTCACTCATCCAGAATATCCCTCACCGAAGCTGGAACGTTCTCTGTTAATTTAAAAAATTCATTGCAGTGAAGCATCGGTGAATAGACAATTTTATGTAGTGAGTGTTCATATATGTGGACAAATTTGTGTTTGTGTATGTAGTGTTAAAGTTTTTTGCCTCATCTCTGAACAATGAAGTGAGTGTCCTGGTGCTGATAAATTGCTGGGAGGAGTGCAGTTCTACTGGTCATCATTCGGTGAGTCTCAAAACCAAATTTCCGCATGTTCATCATCAATAGATCAATGCTGATCAAGAACTCCTGGAATGGTGGTCCAATTTGTGAAGAGTCAGGGTCGAATTAGCAAGATACTTCCTCTAACGTTCGACATTTCGATAGGTTTCGCAGATTATGATGAATATTGGAGCTTCCACTGTTTCAATACGCTTCATATGTTGATACTTACAGAGATCGGGCGCACATTCCTCAGTACTTTGTAGCATAAGTCACCCAATTTCCTCTAGTTCGAATTGTTGATCACGAGTGCAAAAGACTGTCCATGGAATATGATTTGGTCAATCGTTCATCAAATTGTTTCTAGCACTGCTAATCTTTGGACAGTCTATAAGTTTCCTATATGGCAATTGATTCTCGTGTGAGAACTGTGACACAAATATTAATTTCTGGAATTAGTATCTTACCTGTTGCTGAAAGTTATCGTTCTTCAATGTTAGGATATCTGAGTTGATATTTCATTAAAAATTGGTCCATTGTCTCTCGACGTTCATTGTGTTACAATAAATGCGGAATTGCGGTTATGTACACACGTGTGGCCGGTGTGCTCAATTCCATCCACATTTTATTCACAAAGGGAAACAAAGAACGTTCGGATAGTCCGTTCGACGTGCGACGTCGACGTACAAACGTGAAGTTAGTCACAAAAGTCATGTTTACATTTCGGTCGTTCACCCGTGCAAGAACACATGCAGGACTTTATTGGAATATGAAAGTGTATGAAAAATTCTCTAACAGAGGTTTAACTGAAGGGAATTCATTTCATAGGAGATTCTTTGAAAATATTTCACTGTACAGTGAATGATTCAGGGAAGGTAACTGATCTTTGTTCTCATCACCGAACTTAACCTCAAAAGAATTATTTTCAATTATATCAAACAGTTTCTGCATAATATCAAGTCGCAGGGTTCACATTGATGCAGAACCAATGTAACGAGAGTTAGAAAATGAATTAAAATATCTGGAAGCAGGCTGGAATAATATTCACATCACTTTCGCCAATATGTCTACGTTCGTAGCTCTGGTTTTTTATTTTTTACTTAAATATTCTTCTCATCTCACTACCACCAACTTGGTGTAATCGAGACGTTGATAAGTCTCGGCGTGGTATAAAACTTTTCCTTGCCATATAGATATTTATATGGTAAGGTATAGAGTGAACCAGGAACATTGGATACGTTGGATGTGATGATAATCCAAATGCGAAGCGCCCTGTCTTTGGAACGACATTTTCCACCGTCGACGATACGGTGAAAATCCCCGCGGGTACTTGGAGTGCAAGAGAAAGAAGAAAGACAAAATAAACGCAAGGATACACATGAAGGATCTGCTATAAATACACACGTGTTTGTCCGTTGTATAATATCTCCAAGCAAAAGTAGCGAGTACGTTAAAAAAATTGAGGAAGGCGAAGATGAAGGAGTAGGAAAGGAGACATCTGAGAGAAAAGTGAGGGAAAAGTTGGCGAACAGCACCGATAAAAAACATTATTCAAATTTACCCTCGTGTAAAATCTTCTTGTGTGAATAAAAGTGAAGAAAAAAATATTACAAGAAGAAAAATTTGTTTAGAGTAAAGATGAGATGCAAAGTCTCATCTCAATTTCCATCACCAGGGTCGAAGTTGTTATAAAAAGCAGAAAAATTTATTTTCGAATATATGACAGAAAGTTAATGGTAGTGATTGGTATTTCAAATACTCAAGGGTGAAAGTAGTAAAATTATCACATGACAATAAAACCCAATGGGAGGTAATTTATTCATACAAATCAACATTAACATCAATCCGTCTTTCGATCTCTCGAATTCTTTGATACAAATATTGCAGCTGTCGTCTTCTTTTCTAGATTTTCTGATTTCATATACCATCTGTTGAGATGGTTGTTGGTGAATACATTTTCGTCAGATTCAAATTGGCCGGGACGTCAGCTGAGAATATACGAGACGTCTCAGTAATATCACGGAGATGTGGTCATCTTAATAGAGTCGGAATCGTAGTCGTTTCGGTTGTGGTTTGAGTGCGAATACCACGCACCAATGAGTTTAATGAGATTCACAAACCGGACTGAGATCTGTATGAATATTTCGTACGATGTGACATATCGTAGCACTGGACCAAGTCTAGATCTGTAATAAGATACACATCAGCGATTTCTGAAGAAATCACAAACGTAGAAAAGGAATCAGTTTTAATTCCACCAAATTTTCATCAGTCTGATTTCACACCCTTGAAATTCGGTTGGTCCATTGTCAAATTACTTTGAATATACATAACGAACGATCCACTTGGAAGGTAATTCAAGTGGATGGGAAAATATATTCAACTGAGAGATGAGTGTTGGTATATCGCAATTTGGTTCTCAGTATGTGTTGGTCGTTGGGTAAATGCGCTTTGGACTTCTCGCTTGGTCCTCTCGAAAATTTCGTTCGTATATTATATAACGCAAACGACAGCTGGGTATAGGGCACAAAGCGGTCTGCCGGACTTAACGTGATTAGCAGAGATAGTCCCCTCAGCAGTTGCTTTTCCTATTATCCGCGGTCCAGACGCCACCACATCACCCAAAACCTTCACTTCTCGTCCTACCTCTCGATTTCTACCCTCACTTCCGTGCTCTTTACGTGAAATCCAACCAAACTTACCAAATGAAATACAAAAGCCCTTTAAACCCAGCGAAATATCAATGAAAATGCAACAACAGTTATCAGTCATGACAAAAAATGTGCTGCTGATTTGATTTTTCAAGTAGAAGGCCACAGAAACAATTGGAAGGTGGTTCATGTCCTGATTGCAATGAACTTCGAAACAGGTTATGAGTAGAAGCCGACAAAAATACGAAAGGGTAAAGGGTAGAACAGGAATGAAGTCCACGAGAGAGAAAACCATCGAAAGAGAGTAAGAGTCACTGCGAGTATGAAACTCAATTTGATTTCTGCTTCACAACCCCTCTTGGCAGTTGGCGAATGCCATGAGCACGAGGAAGAGGATAGGGATGAAAACGTCGCTGCTACCCTAGAAAGGAGAACGTGAAATGAGTGAGATGATAATAGGGGTGGCGTGTGAGAGTGAGAAAACCGATGTGTTCCCTGGGGCGCGCGACTGACCCGACATCCGGCTGAATCCAACCACTCATATTGCCAATTACCAACTCTACGACCCTCACTCGCGCGCTTACTCCACTTGGACTTGGCGATCATTCACGATAACTTTTATAGGAAATTCATACAGTTATCGATCATTTTCAATTTGACTATCTGATAATATTCATTGGGAAAATTTTAATACATTAAACGCGTAGTCTTTTGGGGATTAGTTACTGTCGTAGTTCATCTTTGGAATTGATAGACGAACCAAGAGACCGAGGGTGTTTTCCATATTTCTTCATTCTTCTCTGGTAAATAATTTTTTCTCCATCTTTTCTATGAGAAATTCTCAACAAAACGACCAACCTTCGATAGGAAATCGCATGGGCAATTGGGCAAGCACCAAATTATCTCTCAGAAAAAATCTGGTAATAGAAAAATTAATTTATCAACGTACGACTCAATTCCTCAGGAAAGTTAGACATATGTGGATGAATTTATTCTATTTAATGTAAATGTACTGGGGTGTAATTACCGATATAGTGACCGCGCCTAAGGGTAGGTGTGACACGCGACCCCCCAGTCACTACACCATACAGGGAGAATTTTTTTTTCACTCCAGAGAGTTGGTCAACTGATGGCTCTCGTTAGCGAATTAAATAGTTGATTGCACTACAACGATAAAAATTCTTATTCCACTTTTAACTCTCACCTTTTATTCATCCCCACTTTTGTTTTTATTTCTCCACGTTTTTGTATTTTATTTCAGAGGGGAATTCACTTGAAATTTATGATATCGATCAAATCACTCAGGATTATTGGCATATGGTGGCATATGGGGGGGGGGGGGTGTAGGTAGGATAAAAAAAAATTTTCTTTTCTGTCACGTATAGTCGACGAGTTTATGCTTTATGAAATAGATATGAACGAATATAAAATTTAATAAATATCCGAGTTTTCGTAGCGCCTTCGACAAATTTTTTTTTCTCTTTCTCCGCGTCTTTCATTTTGTGTTGAATATATTTTTCACCAAACACTCGCGAAAGTAGAAGAAACAAAAACGTCTTTGCCATTGCTGTCGACATATTTGTCTGGACATTTTCTTGGACATTGTACATGAATACCCTCAAACATTTTCTTACTTGGAACTTCTTTCTACATCTTCTTTTCCTTTTCAACCCCTTGCATACAATTTATTCCTCTGAGAAAAGTCACCCTGCAACTCCTTAAAAAAGAAACTCTTATACATTTTTTCTCTTCGACTTTTATTTATTTATTTCTTTTTTTTTCTTCCTTCACAGTGCATATAAAGTCTTTGATGTTTTTCACGCATGACTTTGACGATGGAGTTCTACAGATAGAGGATAATAATATGGAAAAAAAAAAATAATAAATACGAAGAGAAAAAGAATGGAAAATTTCAACATACAATCTTAGATTTTTCTTTCTTCGTTTACTTTTCCTTTTCACATGTGAAAGCATCATCAGAATGCAACTTCATGTTTATTCGTGTCCCAATGGAAAAGCCAACAGTATGAAAAACAAGAAAAAATTCATAACAATCTCTACTTCATTTTGCTTTGGAATTCTTTGAAAAAATTATTGAAATACACCGATATGAAATTGCAGTGGTTTTCGTGCTGGAATTTATAACTCTTTCATCCATTTACCGGCATGGGGTTGAGGGTTGCAGAGCGAAGCGAGAGAGAAATTGATACTGAGTGTATAGGAAAGCGCATCCGGAGTGTTGGTTTACGAAAAAAAAAAAAATATTGAACAATGCCCGGAAGCGAAAGAAAATAAATGAAAAAGAAATGAACGAGTGAGTTTATTGCAACGCGTAAGCATCGAACACATCGAGCGATTACTAACGCATCGGTAGAAAGCGAAATGGAAAAATGGGTGAGAATAAAATGCGATAGGGGGTAAAATGGGGGTGTGGTATTGCGTTATATGGTATATAACAGAGTAAGATGTAATTTTCAATACCTTCCGACAGTCTCTTGAGAGGTCATGGGAAAGGGGGTGGTTTTGCCCACAATTCTGGGGGTTTATTGTACGCTGTCGACGTAAACTCACGGAGTCACACACAAACACCCTTGTGACTGTACAAAATCTTGAATTCAAACATTTTTGTTCAACAAAATATCGATCGACAATCAGTCAAAAACAATTCACAATCTTCACATTTTACAAAAGTGTTTCAACATTTTTTCCTTCTCAGATATAACAAAAATCAATGAATAAAAATAAAAACAAACAGAAATATTTGAAGAAAAGTATCACCTTGTGAAATGGTCTAGGGAATACTGAGAGTCACCCTGATCTTGCTCTTTGTGTCACAAATATACCGACTTTGCTGTTCACATATCGACGATGTGCATCCTCTTACGATCAACTTTGCTCTCACATTTTCTTTACACATACACGAACATGTACATTGGAATACTTTTACGAAAATATCTGAGTGTTGCGGTTTGCACTTCCGGCTCTTCACACAGTCACCTCATGATTCTCTTGAGGATATTCAGACACCGATACGCTTCTCTTAGTTCGTGGATGCCAAACATTATTCCAATGCATCTATGACAGTTTGGCAAAAGTATCATCATAGTGTCAACCACTCTGGAATTTATTTATTCATAATTTTTCCTTCTGTTCCATTCTCTTTCTCATCTTTATATGTTCATTACAGTTGTTGGATTGATGAAATGGTGTACAAAACGAAAAAGAATCAAATTGGAAAAGTTGGAACAAACAATTATACAAAAATTCAATAAATAATGACGCAAAAGCAATGAACAACTACGTTGGGAAATCAGGAGCTTAATTCCCAAATGACAACGAATCAGTTTCTATTTGATTCGCTTGTGGGAGTATAGAAAGCATCAGCAGGAGAAAAAAGAAGATTTCTCACACCTTCACCTTCATCCCACTCGTTCCATGGAAATGTAAAAAGGAAAAAGACGCTTTTCCTAGTCGTTTTTTCTAACGTTAGAAATGCGATCGTCATCTAATTGGAATTCGATATCCAGTAACGAGGGGTTGCAAACTTTTCCAGTTCCCCAACTCCTCCCTGCAATACACAACCACAAAAAAAATATATCTCTTCTACATTGGCTCCTTTGCGCCCTTAACATTTATTCCAATTTTTTTTTCTTCCCTGTCTTTATTCTTGCTTGTTCGTGGATGAAAAATTGTTATCTTATTTATGGCCATGCGATTAGGTGAACGGTGTCGCCCCAGGCTCGTTAACACTCAGGCGTCACAGTGACAAATGACTTTGAAAATTTGACAGAAATTTTATTCACGTGCATGAACAGATAAACAAATTTACGAAGACAATTTATGCAAATTTCTCTATATGATAGGAATCACTTTGATGTTTAGTTGGTTTTATTGTGTTCAGTTTTATGTAGGTGTTGTAATAAATTGCTATTGCTAATCAACTAATTGAATGTTTGTCGGATATTTTCGTGTGATAAAATGTGCTAACTAGTGGGTTTTACTATCAGGCTCATCATATCATTACGGCCTGGGGTGTGAATACAATTTTGTAACGATATGGTGAATCCTCATGAACCCCTAAACGGAAATATTCAACATCTGGTTTCACTACCAAACTAGTTAAATTTGTCGTTTTACATTTTCTATTCGAAGATTCTCATCCCCAGCATTGGGAGAATAATTGTCAGGTCAAAATAAAATTTCCAGATCACGTTCGAAAGTAGTTTGCATTATACAATCCACATCATACTGACATTCTCTCGCATAAAACCAAATGCAAAAAGCAGTTGAACATATTGGGAATGAGCTGGAAGTACATTCGACTGCATCTAAAGCTGGCCACTGTGGTCCACAGGGAGATGAGTAAAGGTTGCAAGTGGTTCGTCCAAATCAACCTCTACCCCCAGGTTTGGAAATCTCAGTGAGCGATGCAATGCGTCTGGAGGGTTGTGCAGACATCGACGCGATGAGAAAGGCTTCGTGAATGAGGACAGGAAACGCAGTATGAAAGTGGTGGTGGAAAAGAGAGAGCAGAAAGGAGAGAGAAATGGGTGGATATAGTTGGGAGTTTGGTGTGTTGGTTCGAAGGCGGAGGAAGTTCACTGTGTGAGTAAAGGTCGACGCAACCTACCCCTCTCTATCTTCCTCTCTCTATTGGTTTCCCACGAGGCTACCCAGTGTAATTAAGCGAGTGCACCCTCACATGTCTACGTACGTTCGCATCGTGTCTATCCATCTAGTTGTGGCAGTCGAGTCCATGTTTCCTTTCCATACTCCTTTATATCACATGTACGTCTGTCTACATACAGGGTGCGCCAAACAATTTTGAGATGACTCTGAGAAAATAGAACAACATCATCGACAAAAATTACCTCCAATGAAAAATTCTCCATCGTTGTATCACAAACCATACGACAACACCACAAAAATTCCCTTTACAGTCAGCTCTCGTCAGTCCTGGAATAAAATTGAAACACCCTTAAATTTATACTCGTTTTATTCGTCAGATTGTGCTCTACAATCCCATCTGAAGATTCAGGAAGTCCAAGTGAAAGTAGGAACGTGAGTTTGAGTAGAAGACAAAAATGTAAATGAAGAGAAATCAAAATCTTGATGAAATGAGTCGAATCTTTTCTAGGGGGATGAAATCGTTCTATATAGGCATTGTATGTAGTTGCGAAAGTGGACATATAGATATGTACAAGGTATGGTAATGGAGGGCCAATCATGCGGTAACTACCTACCCCAGGGAGACGGTCAGGCCTGCCAAGCTGCGGTCAGCCCCCGTCAATGTGTCACTTACGTAGCTGGAATAACCAAACCCACATGGACATCGTTTGCTATTGGTACTGTTGTATATCTATGTATTGTTATATTGTTGGTTGCAACTGAATGATTGCGCACTTCTATCTCCATCTCACTTGCTATCTCACACAATACACCAACATCCCCTTCATTCGTCCGACAATTCGCTGATGCAAGTCCACGTCAGTTTCCTCTTGTCTCGAAGCGTTGTCGCCGCGCAAGAACAACCCCTTGAGGCTTTCAACCTCCACCAGTTCCCTCGATGGCTCTAAAACTGAATGTTTAATCTTGTATGATATGACCGAAATATCAATCAACATAACCATGTTCATAATTAATTGCGTTGTTTTATGAGGGTGGAATTGGTGAATTTTTTTACTTTGGTTGTGACCCAGTTTATAATTTTTTTGATTGAGAATTTAGTCGTGATTGTAGGGGTGGAACCATGTGCGGGTCAGTTCAATGCGAATCGTGTGATTTTATAGGGGGATGGTTTTGTAGAGCATGACATTTTCTAGATAAAAGTTGTGACAAATATTACTGAGATGTTGATAGTTTAGATGTGACAGGTTGCGAAAGTTCTGCAACGCAATTTATTTTTAACAGAAAAGCTTTTTCCTGTTGGAGAAAGTTTGACAGTTGGGTAACGCCAAAACTATCGATATTAAAAATTTTCCTCACAACTTTTCCGTAGATATCGATACGTTTTACAATTGTTATTATAAAATACCTGACTGGGGGTGTAAAAATAATTTTTCTCGTTCACTGAAACTTACACGACATTATTGGCCAATTCAGTATGGAAATGGCGCAATAAAGTCGAGCGTGTTCTTTGGTCGGACTAGTTGAGAGTTACTTTACTACATTTTCCAACCCCCTCAGTATTTTCGCACGTGCACCAGTAGACACAAGGTCAAAAGATCTTGTTCTTATTCACTCGCTCTCATCTCTTCTTCACCCGGTTAATTTTGTAATCTGGGCTCGCACTATCTTCGCTAACTGCTCACTAAACCAAACGGAAAAGCCAATTTATTTCAGTCCTCACACATTGTCCCCATCGTTTACGATTTTATTTCACACCTAAAACTAAATAAAAAATCATCGTGCGACATTTATGAAGAAGGAAATAAGACAGAGGAATGAAAATATTCATCACTTTTATTATAAACTGGAATTGAAATGAGGAAAATTAAAAAAGGCAGAGACAATTTGTTGACGAGAAAAAAAAATGTAAATTGATCGTTCATTAACGAACGGAGTAGCTGACATCGTTCGAGTCTTTTGTTAACGTACCTTTATTTCACCCCCTTATTATAACATCCCTATGTATGAAGTCAGCCCTCAAGTCTTTGGTTAATCAGCTTAGATTAACGAGATTAAAAGCGGACGTCGAGGTTGTTGGATAATTTTCAACCATAAAATGCACCGATGATGTCAAATCTGCACGAAAAATTTTGATTAACATGACATGACGACCAGAACAAATAAACAAATGAATAAATAAATAAATAATCTAATTGGTAAATGAATGAATGGATAAATAAAAAATGTAGACGCATAAAAAATTCATATTTTTACCACCGAATTTTCCGCAAATATTTTATTGGTCCGTTCAATTATTTATCAATATCGTGATCGCGTGTGCATCGATTTTTTAAATTGTGTAATAAATAAAATTAGTCCGGGGGTAAAGTGAGGGTGATTGTTCCATACGACGAGACAGCTAAGGGATGATGTCAAAAAGGGAGCAAGTACTGACAACAGCAGGCAAGGGCAGGAGTAGCAGTAACTTAATCAGGATAACTTCCCTCCACTTAATAAAGCTGTCTCAATTTTTACCTCATTACTCGCGTTCGCCAACTCTTCGAGCAAATTTTTCAGTCAATTTAATTTTCCTATCGCTTAATCGCAATTGACTTTCAACAAATTTCTACCTCGATATGTCGTACGTAACTCTGTGTCAGTGTCGAAAATCAATTCGAATTTTTATCTTCTCTCATCAAACTAATTCAATTCTGCATAAATAATTTCCCTTAAATTAACGCACCAATCAATTAATTAAAAAATTCTAAATGACAATAAAAATCCCAAGAATTATTTTGAATAAAATTTCTATTTGGAAGTTCACCAAATATTTTCTACAAATTTGTCAATTAAAAATTCGACGAACAATAATAACAGCGACATACCATCAGCGATCGAATTGACCCATCAAAATTTTATTCAACCCCCTCATACACTCACAAATGTCTATATATTCCTCGATGGATTTTGTGGAATTTGAGTGGATGCAGAGGGGTCGATTTGACTCGACAGCCGGTTGATTAGTTACACGAGAGCGAGTGACCTCTTCTCTATATTCAACTCACTCTACCGGTAGTTCTGGCATGCTCTCTATATTCCCCTCGACACACGTGACAATACACTTTGTATATAGATATGTATGTGAATATTATGATCGTGTCCAAGGGTACACGTTGCCATCATGTTACATTATGCGTAACGCGCGTGCCAACCTCTCAGGGTAAATTAACTACGAAATTAAATGTGACGGTAATTTTTGTGTTGGTCTTTAGTTCTTTGTTGGTTGTTTCCATCATTTCGATGATTAATCATACGATTGTGATTAGGGGTGGTATTATAGGGATGTTTTTGGATTGCTGTGAAATTAATTGTTGTTGGAAATTATTTTGTTGATGTTGGGGAATTTGTTATGATTAGGTCGGTTCATTTATCAACTCATCACCATTTTTGGGTGGATGAATTCATCAAGATGATTAAATTCACAATTTGATACACATCAGGTTGAAAAGTTTCTGCTTTGCGTGACACGTTCCTCACTTGAACCAACAACTTTATCTCAAGTGACATTTTAATTAATACCAAAGTCATACAGACAAATTCGTATCACTTGAGAACTCGTCGTTGTCATTTATTTTAGATAATTACTTCATCCACTCTGACATTTATTTCATGAAGTCAAAGACACATTTGGAATATTTAAATCCGTAGAACTTCATTGGCGTGATCGAAATGAATCCGAAAATTTTGATAAAAAATTCTACAAAATGACCAGATGTGCAGAGAGACGTCCGTAAATTTATTCTTCGCATTTTCTACATCACAAAAATTTTCTTCATCCCTTATTTTATATAAAATCCAGTCGCGAGGTGTTATTAAAATCTCCGTGAAGCTCATCTCGTTGAGATGAATAAGTGAGTGGTCTCGTTCGTAAAACGACGTTGGCAGTGAGGTTGGTGAGGTGGAGAAGTAGAAAAAGGAGAATGGAAAGGAACAGTAAAAATGTTGAGGGGAGAAAACAAAAATAAAGTGTAGATATAAAACGATTTATATCGACACCATTAACTCGTCTTTTTCCGCTGGGATATTTTTTCAAATGATCACTAAAGTTATTCTGTTTCTGTTCTTTTTGTATTTTAGTTGAAGATATTTAGTTATCAGTTGTGAACTGGACTCTCTGTATGACGAATATTTTATTTGTTCTTTTCTCTTGCCCCTTTTTTTTTTTTTTTCATTAACAATTCCCCGGGTGTCGCCGTAGGAACTACCGAGTTTTCGCGAGACTTTTGTTAATGTTCGGAATTAACGGAGTAAGGAGACTTTAAGTCATAAGGCCTCACGGGACGAAGACGACTATGGACTCGACGCCGCAACTTTTACAATTCTTTATTTCTTTATCAAACTCGTTCTTTCTCGCTTCCATTGCTTGGTTTTCATTATTTTATTTTTCTTCATGATGTTTTATTTATTTTCACTTTATTATTCTGCTTTTATTTTTGCTTCATTTGATTTTTGTTCTCAATTTCTTCGGCAATTTATTAATGTGATGAAATATTGAAATTAAGGGGTTGCATTTGACATTCTGTTTACTCTTCACATCAATTCCTTTTTTTCTTGATTAAATAATTGTCCCAATTTTTATTATTCAACGCAAAATATTTTTCATCCACTCACGAATTCCACATTTTGCCATTTTTCTTCATTGTGCTTCCCCATAATTTTTTTTATATCACGTAGGAAATTATAGAAGTGTAAATATGACGAAGAAAAGAAATTGAAGTATCGCGAAATGATTGTGATAAAAATAAAAGAAAAAAAAAAGAGGAAGAACAAAAAAAGCCGAAAGTGGAACGTGGGGTTTTGGAAGTTGCTACCGATTCGTCTCGAGACTCACTTCTTCCCCATGGGAACCCTCTTTCTCTCCCGCTTACCCATTTTCTACCCCTCGTTTTCTTTCTGGTAGAAAAATCATCTCACTGCCATTTCCAAGCTCATCGCTTGGTGTTGGAGTGAACGCGTGGGCTCGACGTTCACGTCGGGTCACGGTGAAAGAGGAATTGAGCCGCGAACACATTTCCAACCTCCGCACGGATTTGAAAAGCCGTTATTTTCCTTCATTTCATCTACAGATAAATGGCCTTTTCATCATCGACAACACAACGATAACCAGCGTGAAAACATGATGTGAAAAAATTTAAAAACCTCCACCAACAATTGCCAAACAAAAAGTTCTTAATACAAAAATTCCTTCCCCCCCAATCTTTATCGTAAAGAAGAAATTCTCATTCACAATTTATTCTCCATTCTATTTTTTTATTGATAAAGAACAAGCACGAACTTCATCTCTTTCTCAATCTTGGCATTGTGTAAAATCAACGTGGACGTATGGTCCACCGAGACTTGATGAACCAAAAAGCAAAGAGGAAATGGTCTAGATCCAAGCTAGTTTTGATTCACCACGCAGCCTACCGGTCACGAAGGCTGACATCGCGTAATTGTTCCATCTCTTGTCTACTAAGAGAGACCGAGACAGCCACACATAGAAATTCACCAACGCTCGCATTCTGTAGCAATTCACCGTGCAAACCCACACCATCACAATCCTTCACATCGCGTACAAATGCCACACCGCCATTCGTGCGATTGCCTTCGCGCCAAGAATGCATAAGCAGTCAAAGCCTATACCTACACCATCTATATATATATAAAGCCTGAACCAATTTCACAATGCTGCATCTCTTCAACATCTTGAAAATTTCACCAAACCAAAGAACCAACGATCAATACAACAAATTTTCCACCAAAAAAATTTAACGTCAAACATTTATTCGAATAAATCAACTGACAATTTTCCATAAATCCACCAAAATCCACCAAGTCACTCTGCTCTACCCAATGTCATCCTTCAATTCCAAATCACCTCCACCAATATCGTTGATCATTTTATCTTCCTTCCCTCACACTTCAACGATTATCAATCATATCACTGACCTCATTTTTCTTATTTCACCCCGCCTTCTTCTCCACCCTCATCCGCCCATCCAAATAAATATTTATCATCTGTTCTCGACATCCAACAAATAATTGGAAACAAAAATATAATCATGACAGATCATCGTACACTTCACATCAAAATTGTGTTGCATAATTTTCTATGACTTCTCGTGATTGCGTCAGTCATACGTCGAGTATGCAACACAGTTCTGAATATTATTATTGTTTCAACTATATACACACACACATAGAACTGGATCAGAAGCAACATCAACACGAGGGGAACTGGAGAGGTCCCGTAGGCACAGCAGTTCTGACGTGTGACGGGATTGCTGCTCCTCAGAGACACCTCATTCAATTAGTCACTCAGTTACTCGCATCACATCGCATTTACCTTGGGCTTTTCGTCCTCACCATCACAACCACCACCACCCCCGCGTATATACGCGTGCGTATGTTCTCTCCCCTTTTTCTATTTATAAGTGACAATCTGAAAACACGTAGACAACATGAGACAACTTGATGAAATAATTTAACTCGTATGACAAGGAATCGTGACATTGGTGAGACTTACCCTTGTGATGGAAACGCAATTTTTATTCAAGTTGGCTATCGATTGTCAATTGGTTGATGCAGGTGAATATTGCAATGACAAGTTTGATGATGAACTGGTTGGACAGTGGGAATTATTGATGAAATTATTTTCTATCATTTTCTGGTTGGAGTAAAAGACATTTTGGTTCAACTTGATACTTATTTGTATGATAAATATGCATGTGGATATGTAGGGAATATATAGGTATCATTAAATATATGGAAGGTTGGAATTCATGTCGATGGTGAACTCACCAGCAAACCAAAAGGGCCAGAAACTGCTGGCTTTGCGGAATTACTCGACAGGGTACATCCCACGGGGCCGAACTTGTCCGCGACAATTTCAAACTTATTTTAACATTCATATAAGTTTCCTCCCTTACCCTTCTGCATCACTACCACCATCACCAGAATCACTAGCTTCACCATATACAATCTATGTAACTGGAGATACAACAATATCTGCATAAAAGTGTGCAAGCATTGGAGTTGAGTGTGAATTTACATGAAATTATGTTGTGATTAATTAAATTTTCATGTGAAGTTGTTTGGAAAAATTGAAGAACGTCAGGGTTCAGTTCTATGTGAAAGTGTCAAGTTTTGAGCTGGGAAAAATTTATCGAAATTTATGCTGACAAGCAAGATTGGTAAATATTTTTTTATTCAGAATTGTGGTGGTGAATTTGTGGATTTTGAAAGTGTGTGGGTGATGTACAATCTCCCTCCAGGCATTGTGGGAATTGTTTTCCTTGATGTTTATTACAGATTTGATATTCATAGACTGGTGTAAAATAATTCGCAAAATCTCGATCGTAATAAACATCGCAGAAGCAATAAACTAATGTGAATAAATATTCAATCGATATTTACTGAAAGAATATTTCGTGCTTCTCTCCTTCTGCACAAGATCCTACGATTTTTATTCAACGTTTTCATTTTATCATGAAGAATGAACGCACTGGGATTCAATCGTAGTGGATATGGCAACTAACAGAATTATTTAGAACTGAATACTGAAACTGCAAATCCTACTCCACTGCTGGCAACTCCTGGATGAAATGAAATCCTCCAACATAAACTGGTTGATGGTGAACTCTCTGATGTATCCTAACTTATCAGCATCAACACAGTCTGTTGGCAAGGAAGGAATTGTTGGAGATCAGTCTGCAAGGGGTCCATTTTCTTTTACCATGGACTGTTCTGTCCATTCACTTTCATTACCTGCCATTAATGATGAAAGAAGATGCCTGTGGTTCACCGCAGTCTAAAATCTTCAATCACAATCGAAACTGCAACTATTTCTCTATTTGAAACATAAAATACGATAGCTATCAACCTCTCCAGTTGCTTTAATAATTCCTTTAGTGGTTTTGACTGTACTTGTATGAGCCTGCAGTTAGTCATCGATTATCTTCCTCTCACAATCACCACACATACAATAAACACAATGTATGAAATGATATTACAAAATTTTCCTTTCACTTTTTCTATCCTATCAACCGTTTGAATTCACCAGCCTCCACCTCATCCTCGATGTGATGATTCGTGCATTGAGTTAAACAATAGAAAAAGGATTTTTTCATTCTCAATTAGACAGTTTAGGAAGTGGAATGTCTTCAGTTGATTAATCAGAAACAAATTTTCTTTAATTTTCGTTTGTACATTAAAATTTATTTATAAATTTATTTTTTCACCATCATGTTTTAGCTCTTCTTAGCAACAACATTGACAATTTAAAATCTATACACACAGACACACACACACACACACATAGAGATAATCATTCGAATATGGTTTACAATGATCAACAATAAATGGTACAACAACATGTTGGAATACCAGAGAATGGAGAAAATTAAATTTGTTGTCCGCCCGGTAGTAAAGAAGAAAAATTTGCATCAGTTTCACATACACTCACAGCACATACTCATACACTGAAAATACATTGGTACAATTACTTATTTATAGAAGGAAAAAAAGTCTATAAAGTCTCTCACGCTCTGTTGCTTTCACTCTTTTGTCCCATCATCATCAATTTCAATTTTTTATTCATTCAAACCATGAATTTCCTCGTCAAAATTATTTCCTACCCTTTTTGCAAGTCTTCAGATTTAATCAATTGAATAGAAGTTGATGAAGAGAAATGAATTCAATTCACAAAAGTACACACTTTACACATACTCAATGAAAAATATAATACAAATATTATTTAGCACACTATTTCATTTCTTCTCGATAATCATAAAAATTAAAATCCCTTCCTGCTTTCTATTTTTATTCATTCATTTTTCTGTTCATTTTCCATTTTTATTTCCTTCTGTTAATATAAATTCAAGCTCAACTAAGTGCCAACAATGGTTCAACAGTCATTCGTGATTTTCTCTGTTTATCCTCATGATATTTCTTCAATTTCAATAATTTCCTCTTACCCTGACTCAATTTTTTCATAGGAACTTCAGTGGTCGTTGTCGAAATTAAATAATCATTGTCATCTTGCTCTTCCAACATTCTCAACGTTTCAATGATATTACGTGGCTCTGTAGTGCGACCTTTAGTGCCATTTCTATTTGCATAAACAACTGACAAATGTGAAAAACTTGACTTGGGTGGTGCTGTTATGTCAGCAAAATCACGAAAGTTAGCAAAGAAATCACCACCACGAATTGGTTGTGGTTTTGGATTACGATAATAGTTCGAACGTGCTCTAGCAATATTCGATGAATAATAAGGATTGTACAAACTTTCATCAACAGAATATTCTTCATTTTCCTTCTCTTCAGGATAATAAGTTCCACCTCGTATAACACCAAAATTACCAGAGCCAAGCAATGGATGTTCACTGTTACGTGCTGTTGCTGCTGTTTGATATGCATTTCTATCACGTTGAAAATATCCAAGAAAACGATTGGGACGATAGCGCTGTTGTTGCTGTTGTTCTGCAAATGACAGTCGATGATTGGCGAATAATTCAGCGAATGATGGGAAAAAATTTTGACTCTCTTGTTCCAAACTTTTGTCGATATTTCCTGCACCTGATTCATTTGTTGATGATGCAATAGGTTGTGGTTGGTTGTTCGATGTTGTTGATGTCACTCGAGTTTCTGAATTTATTGGAATCAATGACGATACAGATGAGGATGATGATGATTGGATTGAACTTCTTGGAGCTTCAACTGTATCAGCACCATCTGGCTCCATGTACATGTCAGAATCATCTGAATCATCATAATCATGATGATGATGCTCTGATGCTGCTGCTACAGAGTCCTGTTTTGGCAAATTGTTCGAATTAGTTTCAGGTTTGAATTAGTTTTTGCATTTTTTCATCAACCAGGTCAACAATGTCAATATTGAACATCACAACAAGTGTTCGTTGTTTTTTCTCGACGTCACACAAAGGGATAGTCATCGGTTGTTCGATGAAGAAAAAAAGGCGAAGGCGAAGTGGAAAAAAAAAGGAACTCGCGCGCGCCTTCGACGATGTTCTCGCCTTGACATTTAATGCATCACGAGTGTGTTCATATATGCGCCTATGAAATTGCCAACCGTGTGTGTTTGTACTACTTCTAATAAATACAAACCAAATGGTTGAAAGGTATTGGGACGTTACACGTGAATATAATAATCAGTTTTATAATGCCGAAGCAACTATCGATAGATGAATCGTGAGCTTAGCAACAGGTAACAACAGGTCACAGCAAAATAATCAGTTGCAACATTATTCGGACACGCCTTGCATTGTTATAAATATGTCGCGAATAATCTTGGATGAAGGTAAATACGATCTGTGCTGAGAAAACGCATCAAAGTTTGATGATAAATTTTAGTTTAGATTTTTTAACTTGGTCTGGAATTTATTTAGTTTGACATTCTGCTGATTTAGACGAATTGACGTAGGAGAGATAGGAAATTTCACTTCTGTTTTTTATTCACGATTATATAAAATGTAAAACAAGGTAGAATGGAGTCATGGTGAGATTATTATAAACTCTTGAATGCGCTTGTGTTAAATCATGTGGATGAATTATAATGTGAATTAAAGATAATCAACGCTTGAGCAAACTGTGAAGAGATGGATCACCCATATACGCAACATTGGAGAAAATTCTCAGACAGATGTTTACGCAGACTCTTCAATTAATAATGGAAGACAGGAAGAAATGATAATTGTTGTAATTATTATTCGGTATGATAAATGACGAGATGAATTTCAATTTTTATTCACTCAAATTTCTTATCCCCAAATTCATCAGTAAAATTATTTTTCATGCATTCGCTCACCTCACGATCATTAATGTCATCAGGTACTGGAGCACCATCTGAAATATCAACAATTACAACATTAATATTGAAACATTAATTGTCATTGTGAAAATAAATCAATTCAAGGGTGAATTTATTAAAATAAGCAAATTATTTATTCATCGTTATGAGTATTTGTAAAACAACTTTTGCTTATGGAATATAAATCAAAATCATGGAAGTTGAACCACCCACAATTATTTTATATTTATATGATGGTATGTACATTGTACATGTACAAGAATATTTATATTGAACAAGATACCGTGCGTGCTTTTTGTAACACATATTTGATATATATCGTAACACGCGTAACCGGTCACATTTATCACAGACTCACTCGACTTGTGTCTCTTTCTCATTGCGGTTTTATTAATGTCACGTGCGTTCCAGTGTATTCGATCTGTCTCGCAATACGATAAAGCAATTCAAGGACAATGGAAAATAATTTGGATGTCTAACGATGTTTATTGAGTAAAATGTCGTGGGGCAATTTAAAAAAAATTATTTCTGATTGTTTTTCTTTAATTGATGAAATTGTAATGAAGGTTGTTTGAGAGAATTCTAACACGATGAATCACAATTAAAAGTGTTTCAATAAATTAATTTAATCTCGATTTACATTAGAGAAAAACTTGTTTGCACGCGTGTGATATTAATTTTTCTATTTTTACAATTGCCACACTGGCCTTGATTGAAATCGTGTTATTTCATTCGAGGACACACGCTCGCAAATATTCTATAAACAATAGAACAAACAAATGTGTTATATGGGAATTAGTTCATTTCCCATAGTAATTTTCATAGAAAATTGAAATGAAAGAAAATTTAATAACGTCATTAATAAGAATTTTTTTTTTTTCTACAAAAATTGAAAGAGAAAAAGTCGAAGAGAAGGAAAAAGTAATTAAGGAAGTTGATGGTTTGATTTGTTTTGTTATTTTTTTTTCTTTCTTCCTTGTCAATTTTTTTTGTCCTCTCTGTACATTCAAACGAATCGGTGCGGAGAATTTTTTTTTCTCTTGATAAAGTATCAGAGCGTAGAGAGTCCAACCACTGAGCAAGGAAAATACGTGAAATTAAAGAGGTCGCTGTACGATTTATGATTGGAATAAAAATGCGCCGTGAAAAGTTTCATGAAATTGTTATTTCATTATATTGAATGAAATAAAAAAAATTTTGCTGGATCATTATAAATTTCATTGCATACAATAACTTGAATAACAAAATTAAAGTCATTAATATAAATGAAAAAAAAAATATTTTTCTTCCTCATGGGATATAAAACGTAATGAACTGTTGAAGTGAAATAATCTCTTGAGGCCTCGCATTTGTGTGTACATTTACTAAACAGATCGCCAAAGATTTGACTTCTCTTTCCTATGGGTTTTGCGTATGGGAAATGAGCGAGAGAGAAAAAGGTTGTGAGGATTTAATTCGTGTACGACTTTCTCCAATATAACGTTGAATTTTAAAAGCCAGGGAAAGAAAAGGCAGTTGTACATTCGTGTGTGTAATTAATTGCTCGTCGCATGGAAAACATCGTGAGCCTCAGGCCACCATATTTTTATGTATACACATAATATATGGGATTTTTATGTGGTTCTGTGGCGCAAAACCATAAGAGAATTCAAAGGTATCGAATAAATTTATGCAAACCACAAAAAGTCTGTGTGAATAATTGAAATTTGCAGGGTTTCGATTTTTTTCTTCTGTTTAAAATTTCCCTTCGTTCTATCTCACAATAAAATTGTAATTGGATTTACAATCCGATTGGAGTTGTAACTGCACACGAGGAAGTCATTTGAATCGATCTCCATTTCTTCAGTTCCATTTCTTCTTTTTATTTTTTTCTTATTCCTCCACCAATTTATCTATTCATTTCACTTTTATTTTCTTCGCTATTGAATCCAATTGAAGTAACACACATCATTAGAAACTACAGGCAAATTTGTTTTCAATTCACATTCACAAACTTTCTGTTTATAAAATCAATTACCAATTTGTATTCTTGTTCAATGTTGATATGAAAAAAAAAATTATCTGCGAAGTACTTTTTAAAAATTTATAATAACTGCTTTTATTTAATTCAGAGTATTATTACTCGTTACAACTAGTCCTCTTTTATTCAATCATTATTTATGTAATGATACTGCCAATTGCTCAATAAATCAATTGAGGAACTGAAAATAAACGAATAATATCAAAAAGAAATATTTATTGAAATATTTAATTACAATTATTATCAGAGTGTGAAACACGCGATAATTTTAATTGGTTTAATTAAAGAAATATTTATCCGATCATTTTCGATACGAGAAAATTGCTGGATGTTGAAAAAAATAAACAAAATGATTGTGAGATAAATTATTAATAATTATGTTCAATGAAGGACGAATAGTCTGATAATTTTCATGGGAATCTTTAAAGATCGTGGGAGTTCTCAACGCCACACCTCTTCAATTTTTATTTCTCGCTCAACTTCTGTGATGTATTCACACTGACATTCGTGACCGGTTGGATAAATCAAATAGCGAGAAGAAAAAACTTTCTCTACTTATGAAGAAGATGAGAATAAAAGAAAATAAAAAAATTAGTTCGACCTAGATAAATATTTTAATTCAATTTTTTGTCCAGTTGATCAATTCGGCCTTGACAGTGGTTAGCGTTTATGTTTAAATTTTTTGTCATTATTTATTTTTATTTCAATCGCGTGGTTGGTTTGTGGAGAAAGGAAACAGGACGAGCGAGTTCGATGGCACTTTCATTCTTAACATTTTCCACTTCGGAATTTCATTTTATTTTTTACATTGCAAAACTCGTTCTCTTCTCTTTATTTTCGGTTTATCGAATAAAAATTCCGTTTGGATGATTCAATTTTTTTTTTTTTTCGGCAACCAAATGGCCGAGGATAAAATTGAAAGTTATCACGTTTGTGGGATTTTCATACTATGGACCTGATGAGATTATTCGGGGGG
>JABMBR010007101.1:0-115272 GCA_018881525.1 Meteorus sp. PSUC_FEM 10030008
TATATATGTGGTTTTACAGGCCCAGTAATAAGTAGTTCTCTTACACAGTCTGCTTATAATTTCTCAGGCCGTCTTCATCAGGCTTAATCATTTTGAAATTTTTTGCTCCGTGATTTCTGGAAAAAGAATTATATTGTATGATAATTTCTACATGCATATTCAGAATGCTATCCTTTCCAAGATAGACTCCTAACCTAAAGAGCCGGGTGACACGCCTGCAGGTGATTTGATTCTAGATTTCCGTGTCTATTGAAGCATCTATCGACGCGTTCACTCACCTCAATTAGATGAAGATTGCGCTTCCGATAATTTGGCACTAATTGTATCGGTTGGATGAAGCTATCGACACATAATCGTGTAATCCAATCGTGAAAAATGAATTTGCGGCAACTTTTTGCCGTTTTCCAACGACAAAAGGGTATATATCAAATGTCAGAGGCTGGTGGTGGATGAGCGAAAGAGGGGGTTTATGAAAGAGCGAGAAGGATATTATTTGTTCCTACTCGTCAAATAGCTTCTCGCCGAGAATGAGAAGAACAGGGATTAAAATGGTGGCGCATCGATGACAGCGCTATGAACGAGAAAAACTGAAAAATAGTCTGTGATGTACAAAACACTTCCTCAAACTATTGAATACACTGTTTTATTAACATATTGAGTAAAGCCAATCATCTTCTGAATGTTATGTAGCAGACGATTCTCAAGAGAGAAAGAGAGAGATTTTTTATATGATTCATTTAATATATTGACAACGGTATGAATAGTTGTATGATTATTTTATGTATCATTGTGTACAACTTAACCTATAATATCAGTGGAGATCGCAGTTCATTCGCTTATGCGTATGCAGATATACGATCAGATAGCCCATGCAAATCGCGAGGGGACGAAATCATAAATTTGTGTTTTATGAGAGATCGCGTATACTTCCACCATATGGTTTTTCCCCAATTGTTCGTTATTACACTCCCAGTATTGGTTATAACCTCTACATGAACAAGTTCACTGGAGAATGTCTGGACACTGGCTATTTCTCGATAGATTCGTCTATGCATATGCGAATGATTGTTCAAATTATTAGTCTAATTCATACTGCCATCAGCACTGCCTGAATATGGATTGACGGATTCTACCACCTCGTTATCCCATATCATTAATGGTCTTCAATCTCACCAATCATTAATAAAATGTATTCATTTCTGTTCCAGCTTATTATTAATGCATAATGGATGTGAGTGTACTATTTCGTGCAAGTGTCAAGACTGTTTCTCTCAGAGAGAAAGCCTTGGATGGCAATGTATCTAATATTGCACAAAAAAAACGAATGCAATCTGCATTTCGTAAGAAATCCCAAACAGTCATCACACAGATATCAAAGCTGGAGGAATTTTTATTGGAAAATCGTCCTGCTTATCTCAATTTCACTGGTCTGCTAGTCGGCAAAGAGCGAATGACAAATGCCGAACGAGATGAAATTGATAAGGGTGCGCAAGATATTATCGCCACTTGCTCACAATTAATCAAAGCGTTGAAGCGAGAAGTTGCAGATGCTGTAGTGACAAGGCAGAATCAGGAACATCGTGAAATCATGTTACATTTAATAGAGCAATATCTGCGAGATGTATGCAAGATTTATTCTGAGCAGAAAGCTATTCGAGTGAAAAAAACAATGGAACTGAAAACCTTCACCAAATTAGAATCAAGTGTAAGATCACAGTTATCAGTGAACCGTCCACAAAAACAAACTCTAAATATACACGACGAGTCACCACTTGATAACAGGAAAACAACGCCGAGATCTACGAGTTCCAGTCCTATGAAAGTGCAAGAGATGAATGGTGATGTGAATCCAGTTGTATACGAAGAGGAGTTATCAGCAGAGGATATCCAAATGTTCGAATCAGAAAATGATCAATTATTTAATGAACTGAATACAGTCACTGAAGAGGTGAAACAGATTGAAAGTAAAGTTGTTCACATAAGTGAACTGCAACAGATATTCACCGAGAAAGTATTGACTCAAGATCATGACCTAGATAAATTGATGACCACTGTCATAGGATCAACAGAAAATGTCAAAGAAGCAAACGAACAGATTCGTCAAGCCATTCAAAGGAACGCGGGTTTACGAGTCTGGATACTGTTCTTCTTGTTAGTCATGTCTTTTTCACTCTTATTTCTCGATTGGTACAATCCATAAATATGAATATGTATTTACGTCCTATGAGCTACAATTAAGAACTGACCCAGTTTTATTATACTACCGTATAAGGAACCGTGAGGTGACGGAAATAAAAGGAATATCATTAAATTGACACGTCTCTTGCCAAAATATCTCAATATGTATTTATCGTTTTATCAAGAAACATTGTACATAACTACTACGATATATGTAATGAAAAATTGATATTAGTATACATATATGTATAATTTGGATACAAATAACGTATCCTAATCACGCATAGTCATTGAACTTTTCCATTCGAGCGAAGCGGTATTTTTTATTTGAGCTCTTGAAGAGACATGCTGTTCAATGCGATATTATTTCACGCATCACTCTCCTATAATTCTCAACTCTTACTTATCCTCCACAAATATTCACTTACCCCATCCAGTGTCATTGTCATCGAGATGTATTTGAAATTTTTTCGGGCCTAAATAAAATTGATAGACGTCTTCGTGGAGCTCATAATTCAGATGAACATAAAGTAAAGTTAATTGAATAAAAACAATGACAGAACCAAGAAAAAGAATAAATATATGTAACCATTTGTTGCTGGATAAAAATAGACACGATCGCATCCGTCTTTACAAAATTATATATGCTCAATATAATCGAAAATTCAACAATAATATAATAAATTGATTCTTTACTTCATATAGTGATGAAAATAAGCTACTTGTGATTCGTGAGATATAATAACACCCGCGATAAGGCATTGGACTATCCATGTTGCTGATACCAAAGGGATACTTTCGGTTTGCGCGCGTTGTTCAATCCAACTGGGACAATGATGATTTGTAAGTACCGCTGTGGCCTCGATGAAATTATCCGAAGGATCATCAATAAAATGAACGGTACCGCCGGCATTTTCGATTATTTGTTTCCAGAATTCGGTAGATTTTTCGACACCAGTAATCTTTGGCATCGCAATAATTATGTGATTGAATGGCTTTTCACTAGGCCGATCAGACATCTCTACATATGACTTTCTATCCAAACTCCAACCCGCTGGTAATTTCTCTTGACTCAGATTCACTAATTTGTTCTGAAATAGAGTAAACATTCAATTAGATACAACTATTCCTTATCGGAATCATCGGCGTCAAATATTAGAGACAACTTACATCCAAGCAGGATCTTATGACCCATTTGTGATTCCATGAAGGTATTCCTACCGATAAACATTGGAGACTTTTTGCAGTGATGTTCGGAACATTCGTAATAAGTTTGGTGATGTTGTATTCACTTTTCGGGATATCCTCGAATTTTTCGAAGACTCTACCACCACCCGCACTAATTTGTGCTGTCAACCGTTCGCGCACGAATGGGGTGCTATTCCATTCTTGTTCGAAATCTGTTCCTGATTCCGAATTCGAATCGAATTTATTATCCATTTTATATTTATCGAGTGACTCCAGAGACGCACAGGTTAAGACAAAATTCATTCCCTTGAACAGTGTTGAACCTTCGTCTGGAATTGGCCCCAATAATGCAATCGTTTCTTCGTCTTCAATTTTTTTCTTGCTCCTCGCTTTGCCCTTCAGTCGATTCTGTGGACCTTTAGCTGTATATTCACTGGAAGTCCCAACAATTTCCACTTGAATTATACCCAACACATCGTCTTCAGTGCCAGATGTATTGGAATCACTCATTTTCATATCTGATCCAAGATCTTGTTCAAAATTGATTTTCGACGGCATACCCGACACCGAAGGTTTCGCATCCACTGCTTTTCTTTCTGTATTGACTCTGGATTTCCCTCGCGTTGACTTAGGCGTAGAAATAGCCGGCGATTTATTTCGTCGGTGTCCTTCAACAACATTGTCTAAAGTAATTTTTCCAAGATGTGGCGTTGACGAAGGGCTCTTGATATCCTCATTCATTGATTCCTTCAAAATTGCAACTTGATCAGTTGTTAAAAATATTTCGGAAATACCAACTTTCAATTTTTCACCCTCGTCAGTTTCAACAATATACATAATTCCATCGGTGCTTTCGTGGACATCAATTATTATACCGCATGATCCATAAGGGTCGTCCTTCACCGCGGCATAAATAGATAATCCTATTGGTAATTTCTCTGGCATGACAACAACGAAGTCTTCCATAAGTAATTTACTAAGTCCGTCAAGGAAGTTGATACGGAATTTGGTCTTAGATCTACTCGACACTATCCCTGGATAATAATTGTTATCACCCCATTTAGCAAAGCATTGTTTATTGATAAGTGCATCACTCGGATCATAGACTGGTGTTTGATTCCTCAAGATACTTAGAGACCGTGCACTCTGTCGCGATGGCGTTGACGCAGCTGATATCAGCGATTCATTGGTACTATCATTTTCTTGTTTCTTTTCAGCTACCTCACGTAACTTGCTTGCTTCTCCTGGTGAATGCTTCAATTGTTTCGTCAAGCCATTCGAACTTGAATTACGGATATTTTGGCCTCTTGTTCGTTTCGTGGCTCTCACTTTTACATCGTCTTTTGGAGTCAGTGAATTGTCTTTCGACGTTTCAGGTGTTGATGATCTGAAATGTTCCGAACTACTGTTTGTTGTTTCAACAGTACCATTATGGAAGTCAAGAGATACCAATTCAGTATTTAAGGCATTCAACAAACTTCCCGTAAGACAATCTGCATTTTTCCACTCTTTCTTCAATTTCTCTGCCATAATTTCATCATATGTGGGAGTCTCTGCTGCCTTCTTTGCGTGTTTTGGTACTCCTCGTGGTAGAGGAAATAGCACAGTGTCCTTCGTAGGTAGTTTGAATGAGCCTGATGACGAAGAACTTGAAGAGCTCGCTGTTGAAATGATCGAAAAACGTGGATTCAATGCATAAGGACGTGGATTGCTTGTCACAGAACTCGGTGACACTGACTCTTTTCCGCCTGAAATATCGGCCAGACCTAATGCACTGCTAGTTCTTCTCCGTGATGAATGGAGATCTGAACCACTTTCGCACGACGCAAAGACTACTTCTTTGCCGGTAATTTCTTTTGATATTTCGTCAACATGCAGTATGCATTTAACTCTGACAACAATTGTAAAATCTTTCTCTATTGGAATGGTTTTGATTTTAGCTTTCTCATCACTAGCAAACGAATCTTCTTCACTGTCGCTTATCAAATTCAATAACTCTGGTATCTTTTGATTTATCATAGGAGTTCCAGCACGGAAATCCGAGGGCCGACCTGAATCAGTTGTCAATCCTGATGATACATGTTGCGTATTATCATTATTGGATTTTATCTTCGTATGTTCATTGCCATTCGTCAATTTATTATCAATTTTTTCAATCGTTTTCGAATCTTGGATAACCAGTTCGCTGTCAACATGTTTTTTCTCTAAATTCACATCAGATTCGTTGAGAGTCCGATCCTCCTGTGATGAATCCAACACGATTTTTTCACCGTCTTCATCAATCTCCACTAGTTCTCTTGGTTTTGGTGGTGGTGCCGATGATTTCTCATATATTACTTCAATGCTCATCCTTGATTTTGCTGTACTGTTTCCACTTGCAGATGTGGCTTCATTAATTTTCGGGGACTTAACATTTTGAGGAGGTGCACCGGAGTCCACCACCGGTTCTCCAACTGTCTTTGCATCCGTTTCAGGTTTATCAACAGTTTCGGTGTCTCCGTCATTTTTTCCAGCCATATCTGCCGTAGTCGCGGAACCAGATTCAACTTCCATTTGTGCTTGCGCATCTAAGACCTTCTCTAACTGTTGTGACAACTCTTTCAATGAGCCCAGCTCATCCTTCACAACAGACTTCGGAACTGGTTCGTTCACATTATTTTTATCAGATTCAGCACATTCCTTTGGACTATCATGCTGTTTTTGGGATTTCACATTTTCATCTGTCAGTCCATCTTCGTCAGTTTCCATGTCTTCTTGTGTTTCAGCAATGACGACATTTTCCACAGCACGAGCAACTTTCGCTGTTGGTTCATCAGAATCGTCAGCTTTTCTTTTGCGAGGTCCTGGTGTACCCAGTAATTGTCGTTTAGTTGGTGAAAAAAGTTGGTCCGGTGGTGTCGAACAAACAACATCATCATCGTCATCAACACTGCTTGAAATGTTCACCGCATTAGTACTTTCCTCTGCCTCAACTATTTCTTTATTTCCCACTTCGACACATTCACCACCATCTTGATCAGTCTTGGGGATGGTGATATCCCGCGCTTCACCTGGTTTATCATCAACGTTACTCACATTGGAACCTGACGAAGTCGACGTTATATCTACTCCGGGCTGCTGATCCCCAGATGCACTCATCTGAGTTGACTGTGACTCTCCAGGGTCAACGAGATGGAAATCTTGACTCTCTGCCGTCGTATTCTTTTTCACTGTTGTTTCCAGCCACTTCTCCCCAACGCTACCGGCGCCATTTTCCTGTTTCTCATCATCTATGTTACTAGTGGAATTTTTATCCACCAATGGCACCGACATAATCACAATAAAACGTCACGAAATGCCGTGAACGATGAATCTGCTGCCAGATTTGTTTGCACCTGCCAGAATCATCAGATTTTCGAACTACACCCAAGAACCGATACGTTTTTTTTTGTTTTTGCACAGCGCGCGAAATTGACTACACGTTTCTCCTCCCGGGTAAATATGCCGACCAGGGGAGTGGAACTCTGTGATGATCAAAACCGTTCTTATTTGTCTCGAACGCTGATTGGCTAGGAGAGTTTTCAGTGATACTATACCAACTGCTTGGAATGAAATCGCCTACTACAATTTTTACCAACTTCACAGTGCTAAAATGGTTAAATATGAAATGTAAACATGAGAGATATATTTTGTACCGACATGTCATATTTGATTTCTCGACGGGATTATTCAATTTGATTTATTGATGAAAGGGAGAAGAAAACCGTAAACAAGTTGACGCTGACTATTAATTGTTTCTGAAGTGTTAAATGCCAAAAAATTGCTCACAATTTGCTCACCCCAAATATACATTTGCTCTACCGCTATAATTGATCGTTAATTAATTAATTGTAATTGAAAATACTGGAATTTAATTCCTAATTCTTCAATTTCGAAAACAATTAATAGTCAGCGTCAACTTGTTCACGGTACTACCATGACTGCACACATGTCACAACCGGGCTTCCGTACCAACTGATTTTGAATCTAACCAACTGTCCATAAACTCCAATATAAGTAACAGCTATTTAGCTTCTCCAAAAGAACAACCATTATATAATGTTCCACCATTGACATTTTACCACCTAACTATTATTCAATTACACAAACAATATATATTTTCTGCATCCATATTCTCTCTTCCATTTTGTTCCACCGCTCTGTTTATCGACAGGTAATGAAGAACACGTGCTTATCATCAGGTCAAAAATGATGCTGAAAAAGCTGATACAGTTGAATCTTCAGTGAATGGATGGCTCCTCTCTTGTCTAGATAAAACAATAACCATAGTTCATGTTCAACCATACTTGGATGGTCTGCGAAATACGAGTGTGTTGCTGTCACATGAAGTGACAACGTGGTAGACGCGGTATGAAGCTAAACTGACTATCCATCCGCGTTTCTTTTGTATTTTTTTAACGTTTAATTTCATCTAAAAAAAACTGTTCATAAGTGGCTTCCATCGACAACTGAAATAACAATGTTCCGACAATAAATAATTATAATCTTATTAACTATAACTGTTTTGTGGGTGGATTTTGCTTCAGTTTCTACATCTTTATCTTGCACATATGCGTGAGTGTATATGTTTTTAAGTTCTGTGTATGTATGTGTTTAATCCCTAACGGAAGATGGCGGCCGCATTGACCGTCGAACAGGAGCAAGTAAGTGATTGTTAATTGACCATTTTCGACTAGTAAATGAATGCAAAAATATGTCCATGGAATTTATTTCGATATGATGAATAAATGCTTTTTTATTTTGCATACCAAACATTCTATTATTCTTAGGATAATTCATGATATTACTTGCAAGACATTTATAAACAGCCGATACAAAACATGTAGCTCATCTCGGATAGTTAGCGTACACAAATCTTTTTTCGTGTTTGTTACGAGATGCTGCGTTGGTGTGCTCAACCATAATATTGATTAATTCTCTCTACAAATCATTGTTGCTACGCGTCCGGTCTAAACATTTTAAAGAAGAATCATGAGTGATAAATCGAATGGTTGAACGAAAACATTCTCTCGATACTGACCCTGGCTTCCTTCCGCGCCTTGTCTGTTTTTTTTTTCTTCACTATTGTATTTCTATTTCCTTTTCTATGAGTAATAAAATTCTAAGGATTCTTTACTGTCATTGCTATGTACGGGGAACAAATGACTTCATATTACCAGAAGGAAAAAAAACGGGGTGTTGATGAATGTGAATACATGGAACAGGAGAGAACTGAAATCATAAGTCACGAATGAAATCGACCTGAAATTCCAAGTTCAAAAAAATTGTTTTACACGGTGAATCATTATTTTTCAACCCAGAAATTCTCATTATCCACGTACAATTTTCTTCACATTTACTAGGCGATACCACAACGGGTGGGGTACCGGAAATAACGGCGGAATGAGCGGGAGCGGCTCTGAGAGTCAGCGGAAGTAGCGTTGGTATCCTAAGCATGTATTCATGGTGGTAGAAAGAAGAATATATAATTGAAATCAAAGAATCATCGACATTCTAGATTATCCAGACGTCATGAAAAATTCTTGAACCAATACGTAAACATCATAAGTCAATGATTGCCGCATCCTTTCGTTGATGTCATTGAAAGGAAAGGAAATGATTTAAAATGGAAAAAAATGTATGACTAAATAACTGATCCGAATTCATTAGCTCAAATATGTGAGATGACCAATAAATATTTAGTTATGTACACCACACGTGCCATGAAAGAGATGGAGTAATGCATAACAATGAATCCACTTTGACATTTTGGCTGCAGTATTTGTATATGTGTGTGTGTGTATATATATGCAATTGACCGTACGACAGAACGAACCGGTCATAGAACTGTAGAGCGTCAAGACCGGATTACCGGCGTTTAAACTGTTTAAAGCCCGACCGAATGATTGCTTGTGCGTGAGTGTGTATATGCACGTAATTATTATCCCTGCATCTGTGTACATCAAATATGTATAGATGCATTTTTGTCACAGACGTATACACGCGTACTTTTACGTGCTTCTTCGCAGTCTTTTGCAGCGTGACTTAAGTAGTCCGTTCCACTCTGAATACTATTCTTACTATTAAACACTTTTACTAGAGTTATTACTCGTCCATAATCTTCGTGAAACAAGAAAAAAAAAATAGTTTCGATAAGTTGATAAAAAAAGAAAACTACATTGCCACTTTACTCATTTTACGTTTGTCTCGTTTTCCAATATTACACCACTTAGATGATAATTTTTTCCGCCAGGCAACAAAGGAGTTCATAGAGGCGGTGAATAAGTGTCGCGCGGGTAAACGCGCAAGTCCTGTGTCTTGGAGTACAGCGGTTAAATTTTTGGCCGCACGTAAATTCGAGGTATCGAGAGCTTTGGCATTGTATGAACAGCACGAAGCAACCAGACGTCGTGAAGGCTTGGCAACATTACATCCTACCAAAGAGCCACTCTTATCTGAACTACGTACTAGCAAATTTACTGTGTTGGTAAGTAGACTCTAGATCCAATCGCAAATAAAAAGAGAGAAAAAGAATGATAATGATTACATCATCAACTATTTTTATATCACAATAATACGGATGACTAATTTCATTACATTGATTTTATTTTTCCTTCTCGACTTTTAATAGCCCTCGAGAGATGCTACAGGTGCAGCGATAGCTATTTTTACAGCACACTTACATTTGCCACAATACACATCACATCAAACGACCTTGCAGGTGAGTGAAATTGAGCTTTCAATAAAACAATCAACCCATCAGTCAATGAAGTTGGACAAATTTTCTAATCAGATCATTGACAATTTTTTGTCAGTACCGCATTTCTATGCCTCCATTTTGTTACTAATGCAATGATATGCTATTACATGCGTCTATATAACAGAAACTCATTCTACAATAATAAGACATTGTGGAAGAATATAAATAAATGCTACTATGACTTGGTTTGATATAAGTACGTTATATGGCATGTATTCGTTTTGCAGGGTGTTGTTTATCAGCTTGATGCCGCATTGGAAAGCGCTGAAACGCAGCGACACGGATTAGTCTTTATTTATGACATGTCCGACAGCAAATATCAAAATTTCGATTACGATTTGTCGCAAAAGATCCTCACACTGTTAAAGGTAACTTTCCATCCATTTATTTTTTTCTTTTTTTTCTCATATCACATTGTAGCTTTCAAACAAGAAATTCGCATATACCAAGTGTCTCTTCTGATAATGCTTTTTCCATTCTACAATTTATTCCATGGCGATTATATCTGCATAATTGATCCCGCTAGTATGTAATGTGGTGAAGATGAATCGTTTCGTGATATTTCTACAGAAAGGATTCAACGAGCGTTGAAAATACTAAAATGAGAATGAGAGGTTGTTCGTTTCTGTCACCGCGTTCAACGTTGCTTGCATTCTTCATTGTTTGAAGCTATTGCGTAATTAACTGAGATTTTTCTCTGCGCTTTCAAAACATTAAGAGAGCTCTTCAGTATGAAGAAATTTCCAGTGATGTAAATCACTGTGATCGCACTCACAAATCATAATTTTTCATAGTTTATTTGACGCTTTTGCTCAATATATTTTAGGAATTGCCAATAATTGGTTACTGAGAGGAAAATCTGTCGGTACACTCTACGCACCAAAGCACCTAATATTGCAGTGAACTCTAATATAGATAACATTCACTACACATCAACATATTCACTCCAATACGTGTCCCAATGCGTGCTATTTTCTCACCCTTCAACTCCATTGGTGCTTGCACAATACACTTCATTCATGTTCTCCCTCTTGCGAATAAGAAAAGGTGGCTGCGTCAACAAAGAGCGGGAGATGCGATGGCGGCTTTAGCAAGAGGCGGGGTTGTGCAACCCCCGAAGTGTCGAGGAGAAAAAAAAAATATAGAGACGAAATGTGTCCCGAATTGCGCATGCTCGCACTCGTGGACGTCACACAACGGTCTTTGGTCAGTAGTCGTTGCTTCGTCTTCGCACGAACATTGTTCGGGTTTTAACGAATCCATCTTCCCTTCCCTTTTTTCCTTCGAGGTATTTCACATATATAGAGAACTCTTTTTCATTATTTTTCACTCCTTTCCTTTTTTCATTTCCGTTCCACTTTTCCCATTTTTCCATCATCAATTTCCACAGTAAACAAAACAAATGGAACAAAAAGGGACATTACTTTTAAAATAGTGGTGATTATCAATTTTATAATTACTTCGAGGGCACTACAACAACTAGCGTTAGTCCAGCTGTTTCCCCCCTTTCTTTGATGTCTATCGCGGGCCGCATACCGAGGGAATACGGATACTAATCGTGTACTATCGATTGACGGAGCGACGTTACTCTACTCCGGCACCGGGTTGTAATTCTAATTTGGTTCCAGATGTGTATTGAGTTATAAATATTGAAATGTAATCAGTTGATGAAGAGAAGTTGTGGTGAACGAAACATTACGACATAACTAAACTATCACATTGGCGGTGAGTTGATACTCACTTCTTCTCTGTTTTCGTGCAAATAGTGCACTTCCGATGAGTTGATATTCACTTTGCATATATAAATATATACGTACATGTATATGGGTATATGTTCACCATTTTCTAGCTGTTTGACAGCCTGAATTATTCGAGTCCGCTGTCGCGCTATCAAATCAATGAGTAATAACGAAATCTCATCCAAACCGTTAAACTCAAACAGATTATATCATAGATAAAAAATTGTATTTGTATCCATAACAATCCAATTCGAAAGTAGACCACTGTTCATGTTGCTGCATGTAAGAGAGAATACATCCCCTGTAAAACAAAAGGGAAAATGTGAAATAAGCACGCTGCGGTTCCCTCGAGTTCTGGGTCATTGGAATCAATCCAAGTTTAATGTCGGTGGAATATCAATAATAGAATAAGTTGCATGATTGGCACATGAATACCGCGTAATTTGAACAATGTTTCATGTATTCTAGAATACTATGATCGCATGAGAGATGAAAATTAATGGAAGGATGATTAATTTTGCAGGGAGGTTATCCAGCCAAATTGAAAAAGGTTCTCATTGTAACTGCACCACTCTGGTTCAAAGCGCCATTTAAAATTCTACGACTCTTCGTTAGAGAGAAGCTTCGGGATCGTGTATTCACCGTATCAATTCCACAATTAACACTCCATATACCGCGCGATTCTCTACCAAGACGTTTGGGCGGTACTTTGGAGATTCAGCATGAGGCCTGGTTGCTACATTGCCTCAAATCCATGACGAATCGCAGTGGGGGTGAACTTGGCGAGGTGAGAAAGAATGAATCAATTCATCCACCAAATCATCAGTTCAATTTTCGAACTTATCTGTGCGTTTTTATTCATCTTGGTATCGCAACAATTGATCATGATATTCTGTTAATTAATAGGTTACCCCTCGTGTGGGTAGTCCTCTCTCGCCCACATCAAAATCATCAAGTCTTCATCCTACTACAAACGAAAAAAATATAAGTAGTCCGACGAGTCCAATTAGTGAAAAACATAAAATAAAAAATGGTAGCGTAACAATTGGTGATATTGAAATAACGAATGGCGATACCTGGATTGCGAGTGATGAAGCACCATCACCCGTACAACCACCATCTTCTGCGAGTTCAGGATTCAGTGACGATGACAGTCTCCACGGAGATCTTGGCATTCAGGCAGTTACAATGGAACAACTCATTGAGACGATACATTCACGTGGGCGCGCTGGACTTGTAGCGGAATACGCTGAGATTAGACAACGACCACCTGATGGTTCATTCAACAACGCTAAATTACGGCCGAATCAGCCGAAAAATCGTTACACTGATGTATTATGTTATGATCACTCGCGTGTTTGCTTATCGCAAATTGATGGTGATGCCACATCTGATTATATCAATGCAAATTTTGTTGACGGTTACAAACAAAAAAATGCTTTTATCAGCACACAAGGACCATTACCAAAAACTTGTGGTGATTTTTGGAGGATGGTATGGGAACAACAAACTCTCGTCGTAGTCATGACCACACGGTAATTCCTAAATTTATTTACAGAATGGTAATTTAGACCTATCATAACAATTGTTTTACCAATTGAGTTTATGTGGATTACAGAGTGGTTGAACGAGGACGTACGAAATGTGCGCAATATTGGGGTCCGGAACCAGATGATGAAATTTCAGCCGGTAATTTCACAGTAACAACACTAGAGATTGAAGTTAATCCGGATTATACAGTATCTATGTTGCTACTCACCAATAACAAGGTCAGTGGGGAAGAAACTTTTCCAATTGTGGATCTCATGAGACTTGACATTAAAAACTTTTTTCATTTTACTGTTGCCTACTTCCTCTATCACAGACTGAAGAGACTCGTGAAGTTTGTCACATGTTGTATACTGGTTGGCCGGACTACGGTGTTCCACAGTCGGCTAAAGCCCTCTTGCAATTCCTCGCACTTGTTAGACAACAACAGACCAAACTACTAACAAGTCGAGGTGACACTTGGGCAGGTCACCCCAGAGGTCCACCAATTGTCGTGCACTGTAGCGCTGGAATTGGAAGAACTGGTATATAAAAATTTTCAACTTCTGCCTAGAAATGAGACAACACAGAGTTACTGTTTAGGAATCTGTTAATTTACCTCTTGGTTTGTATGACATTTGCAGGAACGTTTTGCACATTGGACATATGCATATCTCGATTAGAGGATACTGGCACGGTAGACATTCGCGGTACAGTGGAAAAAATTCGTGCGCAACGTGCATACAGTATTCAAATGCCAGATCAGTATGTTTTTTGTCACCGTGCATTAGCGGAATATGCGCTATCAAGGGGGATGCTGAGTCCCCAGCATCTTGCCATGTTACCACCTACAATCGAAGAAGACTCTGATTAGGTTACCAAAATAGTATTAGGCGCAACTCGATTTTCGAAGTATATCCCGTAAGAATTGTTCTCTCCTACCGGATTCAACCCTCTCACACATTCGTTTCCACATATATTTAGTCTCATACAAAATTACCTCACATAATATTTTAGACTAATATTCTTTTTTGTTTTGATTTTCCCCCTCTTTTTCGTACTATCGCGTGACCAAAGAATAATTCTATCTCATCTGAAAGACAGATTTAAACGTGTTGAACACTTTTTTGTTAATCGAAGAACAAAAAATTGTCATCATCCACCTCGGAAATGATTTGTGTGTGCTACAGATTATGATAATCAATAAGTATAGAGACTGAAAAATAAATCTTTAATGAGTGGTGGAATGATTTTAGGTGGATGTCAAGCTCCAACTATAAAATTTCCTGTTTTACGTGAAGAAACCTTGAATCTTCCTGAATCACGGTATTTGTTAGGGTATTTATAAAAGAAAAATTATTTTCCGAGTGTAATCACATTCGATTGGCCCGACTGGAAAAAAGAAACAAAAGCTATAGGATGTGGATAAAAAACCATTTTAAATCTTTACAATCTCTATGGGATTATAGCTAGATTAATTTAATATATCAAAACTTAGATTTTGCATCTGTAAAGAATATTGTGATTGACACTCAATTGTCATAACAGCAACATGAAAATTGTGAACCAGCACACAAAAAAATTGATGGAATATTCACGTTCGACGAAGATGATATCAAAATTTTCTCACTGAGCTCAAAATTTTCCAACGGCTTTGTCCACTACTGTGATTTTGAATAAATTCTGCAAAGTGAATAAAAAAGAAACTTTGAAACAAAAAAGATGAATGCTAATATTTTTCAAACTAATAATCAATATATTTTATGTGTCGTTGGCAGATTAATTTTCCCGGTGATACTTCCAAGCGTAATCAATATACGATTAGCGAAAAAAAAAGTGAGAATTCAACAGAGTGTGTGAGACATTTATTTGAATGTATATTCCTGTTAATGGTCATAAATGAATGCGACTGGATTATGCGATAACTTTTCATTTGTGCGATTTGTTCGATAATGCTAATATCTGTACTGAAGTCGGTCACTGTCTCATGAGTTGAATAATTTGATATATCACGAGTCATTGTACATGAACCAATAATTTGATGGGCATCTTTTGTCAATTTTTTATCTGATCCTTATATATCTATACATGTATGTATTATTTATTTATTCCAAGTGCACCATAATTTCTCATAAATGTTTCTTAAATCAGTATTGTCATCGTCTATTTTTTGTTTGTTCAATTAAGGTTACTATTTGTTGTTTTACAAATATTTCAATCACTCAACTGAAGAATGGATTACTTCATATGTATTTTATTTATAAAATGATTAATATAATCAAAAGGATAGCGCTATATGAATTTCCTGACACACGACTTTGATCGTGAAATATTTCTGTCCTCACTTCAAGATAACAATTAACAATTATTATGTGGTTTGATGTATTAATACATGCGATTTTTCGTATAAAACAAAAGTTGACCCATATTTAATGGTAGCGATAGATTATATTACATTATGTATCTGCATAATACTTTATATTATGATTATGATTTCATTATCATGGTATGGATCCATCGACCTCAAAGCAAATAACTGATGAACATGGAAGAACTGAGTAAGGATGGTGACTCGAATTCTATTGATATGCCTTGCGATTAGAAGGAAGAAAGATGTTGACTCTTACAAGAATGCTACGACAAAGAAATCATCGATTGATTCAGGGACATTCTAATATTCTGTATGGTGTCCCATTCCTTACAAGAATCATGGAATTATGGAGAAGTGTAACAACGCGCCGCAGTAGATGTTTAAAACGAAAAAATAAATGTTTTTCTTGTTTATTTTTCTGAGAGAAAATATGGAAAATTGTATATACCATGACCTCGATATAACTATCGCACATTGTATCTAATTAATAATTATTTAATATATTGCAAATATCGATGATATACTTTTTTTCTGCTTAATATTTATGACCACATCTCATAACAAAAAAAGTGACTACTTTTTTCCATCCACATCATCATCGTACTTGATACACGTGAGTAACATAATGTCAGTTGGTGTCGCAAGTGTGTCTCAGGCCATACGTTCAGTTCGTAGATGAACCATATCGTATTCTTATTTATGTCTTTTTGCGCCTATCAATTAAAATAACAATCATAGAAAAAAATGGACCACTATAGTGCACAATTGATGGAGGATGATGTTTGTGAAACGAAAGAATCGAAAAATTCGTCTAATAAACAGTAAGTCCATCATAGCATAACCTAAAATGAAATTCTCCCGTGTACCTGAGCATATTGATAGATTCTTCATCATGGATTTTTTAGAAACAATTTCAAAGGATCTGTGAAGAGTGTTAAAATTTCAAATACAAATCAACCTCCACAACGTCCACCGCATCTGAGAGTGGAATTGCAGACACTAAGGATACCTCAAGATGGTGAACAACAGCTCTACGACACACTCAAGCATATTTATGGTTCGAGTTTCAAATTATGTGATGCATCAGAATTTCAAAATAGGAAGGGCAATTTGGAAAGACAATATTGGAAAGAAAGGGGGAATTTAGTTATAAGGGGTGTTGTTGATTATTCTTCGAAGAGTCCAACACCAAAAGCCCACGAACAATTAACAAAACATTTTGCTACATCAAAACTTGAGAGTTACAGTTTCCATCCAATTCATTGTAGTGAAGCATTGGCTTATACAGATGGGAATGTTGGTAAAGCATTAGAAATTCTTTTCGAAAAGTATTATGGTGTGGAAGATCGGCCTAGGTTCGATGGGCCCGATGACATTGATGTAGGTGACTTGTTAGAATGCAGGAGTGAGGAAAAGTCAGCATTAGAATCTATTTATGATGATATGTTTACCGAGAAAATTAAAAACCAACTTTGGCTGGTCAAATTGAAGTTGGATTATTTATTAGATACAAAAAAAGAGCCTGTGGAGAAGCAATTGCCAAAGAGTAATCAAAACAATCGCCAAGTTTGTAAATTTAGTTATGGAAAATGTAGATTTGGATCGAAATGTCGTTTCTTACATGATCTACCGGAATCAGTGAAGAGTAAAGACGTAAGTGAGGAACAGAATTCATTATTCACTTTAGAAATTCGTTTCTCGGAAGATAACAGATATCCATATGAACCGCCATATATTTATTTCTACAAAGATGATATGCTATTTCCAAGTATGAAGTACCTGATGATTGCTAAGAAGTTATATGAGGAGGCATCAGTACTCAGCTCTAGTGGAGAACCTTATTTATACAATCTGGTATCACTTCTAGAGAATGAAGATGAAATATTATCATATTTGAATGATAATGAGCCTAAATTCATAGGCAAACATGAATCGCTCTTCCCAAGAATTTCCGATTATGAACTACAATCTTTAAATACTCACAATAAAATGGGTACGACGAATCGAAGAAATAGAGATAACGTCACAACTGAAGACATAAAACGTCAAGATGAAGAAATTTGTACGAAATTCCGGCAAAGACAAAAAAATCCAGCATACAAAAAAATGTTAGAATGTCGACGAAAACTTCCGGCGTGGTCAAAGATGACGGAGATTTTGGACATCATCGGAGAAAACCAGATAATAATCATTTCAGGTGAAACAGGTTGTGGTAAAAGCACACAAGTACCACAGTTCATACTCGACAATTGGATCATCAAGAGATCGATGAGTGAAGACCATGTAGAGATTGTATGTACGCAGCCACGACGAATAAGTGCGATTGGTGTTGCAGAAAGAGTAGCTACAGAGAGAACTGAGAAAATTGGAAGTACTATTGGGTATCAGATAAGGTTGGAGAGTAAATTATCTGACTTGACTCGCCTCACCTTTTGCACTACTGGGATACTCCTTCAAAGGCTATCGAGTGATCCAACCCTAAAATCTGTCACACATATAATAATTGATGAAGTGCACGAACGGAGTGCCGAAAGTGATTTCTTATTAATGCTTCTGAGGGAGATACTACCTGCAAGGCCTGATCTCAAAATTATTTTGATGAGTGCAACACTTAAGGCTGATGTTTTCTCTACGTATTTCAACGGAGCACCAACTTTAGATATTCCCGGAAGAACATTCCCAGTCGAGCAATTATTCCTTGAGCAGATTCTCGAACGTGCAAGTTATATTGTTGAAGAAAATTCGAGATTCACACGTAGGGTTAAGGGTGGTTTCCAACATGTTCAAAACGAACTGGAAGCTGCCGATATTGATACGATGTCAACTTTCGAACCTAAATCGACAATTTTAGATGAAAATTTAAGTCTTGCTCAGTTGATGGGAAGGTATCCGGGTTATTCTCGAAGGACGTATAAAAATATGTATTTGATGGACCCAGACAGAATCAATTATGAACTAGTAGAAAAAGTTTTAGAGTGGATTGTCGACGGTGATCACGAATATCCACATGAAGGATCCATTCTTGTATTTCTTCCAGGATTTTCCGAGATATCAGCAATACGTGATCTGTTGAATAATAATCAAATATTTTCTCCGAGACACGGCAAATTCCTAATTATTCCGTTGCACTCATCATTATCAAGTGAGGATCAGAGTCTGATATTTAAAAAACCAAAGGAAGGTGTGCGGAAGATTGTACTAAGTACAAATATTGCTGAAACCTCTGTCACGATCGATGATTGTGTGTTTGTAGTGGATACAGGAAAAATGAAAGAGACACGTTTCAATTCGAATCAAAATATGGAGAGTCTTGAAACATGTTGGGTATCACGTGCCAATGCATTACAACGGAAAGGTCGTGCTGGAAGAGTTATGTCAGGTGTCTGCGTTCATCTTTTCACGTCACATAAATTCGAGCATCACCTACTAGCGCAACCTATTCCTGAAATCTTACGAATTCCCTTGGAACCACTACTACTTCGAATAAAAATAATGCACAATGATCAGGATGTTGATCTTTTCAAGATATTGGAAAGAATTTTGGATCCACCGGCTGAACAAAGCATAATCGATGCCATTACACGGCTTCAAGATGTAGGGGCTTTTGACGATAAATTCAATTTAACACCACTTGGTCATCATTTGGCTGCATTGCCAGTAGATGTTCGAATAGGAAAACTCATATTATACGGAACAATTTTTTGTTGTCTCGACTCAGCTCTCACAATCGCTGCTTGTCTTTCGCACAAAAGCCCATTTGCAACACCTTTTGATAAACGGCACATGGTAGATGCCAAAAAAAAGGAATTTTCTACAGCATATTCTGATCAATTGACGATATTGAAAGCTTATAGAAAATGGTTAGACATGTGTTCGTACAGTCCGCATGCTGGAAGAGTATTTGCCGAAGAAAATTTTCTGTCCGTTAAGACTTTACAAACGCTAGCAGATATAAAACATCAGTTCCTTACATTATTAGTACCAATCGGATTCGTGCCTGTTGATATTCCAAAAAGATCAATGGGTGTTGATACGGTTTTAAAAATTTCTGGAGCTGAACTCAATACAAATAATGATAACTTGCAACTCTTACAAGGATTATTATGTGGCGCATTGTATCCCAATGTCGTCAAGATTTTCACACCCGAGAAGTCCTTTGACTTACAATCCTCTGGTGCTATACCGAGACAGCCCAAGCCTGAAGAGCTGAAATTCCAAACAAAGGGAGACGGATTTGTCTCAATACACCCATCGTCAGTCAATTTTTCTGTAGGACACTTCCCTAGTCCGTTTTTAGTATATCAAGATAAAGTGAAAACAAGTAAAATATTCATTAGAGAGATTTCGGTGGTCTCGAAGTTACCACTCGTTCTATTCTCTGGTTATGGCATCAATATTGAGCAACATGATGGGTCGTTCATTTTATCTCTGGCTGATGGATGGATTCTATTTGCGGTAGAGTCACACACAGTAAGTAAAAATGTGAATCATCCAAGTGATTGTATCGCATCATCAAATAACAATACTGCTTTTTCTCCAGGTCGCACAACTGCTACAGCATATGAGAACAGAGTTAGTCAAACTTCTAGAACTCAAAATGAAGGATCCTCAGCTCAATTTATTGAATCACCAAAATGGTAGAAGAATCATCCAAACTATCGTTAACATATTAGCAAAAGAATGAAATTATTTATTTATTATCGTTATAACGTCCAGAAGTATGTTTTGATTGAGTTGATATTTAGCATCAATGTGTGCAGGAATGATGAGATGTTTTACAAAACTACGATATATTTTCCAACATTATATTGACATATCTATATTCAAAAAATGTGGGAATGATTTTTGAAATATTGTTGATGAACTCGAGTGCCGCGAAATGGCCTAATAAAAGATTTATTTTTCACATAAAGTTTCCGTACCATTCAATTCCATCTAAACATATACCTTCCAGCATTTTTGTTGGGATGTTCTGTTTTTGACCTCAAAACTATTGAAATATGGCAACTTTTCGCGCGTAATATTTCAATATGGTGTCTATGGATGGTTGGGAACGTTGGGAATTTCACTATACTTAACCTAAAATAATAAACCTGTCCAACTTACACACCGGATGAACACGTGATTCCTTAAAAATACAATAAAATTATAAATCAAACGCCTGATAATTGTTACGAATATATTAATATTTCGAAATACACGTGGGTGGTAATTCTAGTGATATCTTCTGGGTACTGAAGCTGATTCGATTCGTTCAACTACACACCGTATTTTCATTTAAAAACGCACGTGGTATCGTAAGTATTCCCTTCACTATATGACATTTGATTCGAATATGTGATCAGTATTTGGTCTTAGGTACGTTCAAATTGTACAATGGAAACTGATTGTTCCGTGGACGAAAATTCGGTGACTGATCATCATGTACAGACTACAATACCCGAAATAATCGAAGACAATGATGTTGAGCCGGGAAAAATACCTGACAGTACAGAGGCAATTATTATAGAACCAATGGTTATGTGTACCTCAACTGTTGAATCCTCCACCGATTATATTCCTGCCAGCGCTTCTGGTGATGAAACCAATAGTCAATTGGTTAAGGATGTTGATGCGTCGAAAGTACTATATGACGGGAAGGGCGAAGAAACACTTTTTTCTCAATCAAATCCTCAGCAAATTATCAATGATGCCTTACCGAAAATAACTACTGATGGGGTTGTAAGCTGTACAGATGATAATATGTTTGAAGATCCAACGAAAACGGCGTGTCATAATATGCAGACAGTCGTCACAACTGATTCAATTGTCGATTCCTCAGCTATCGTTGATAATATTGAAGTCTTAAGAGATGAAAACCCGCGGGAAACCATCACTAATACGGAGTCAACCATTATTTCCGTACCATCCAACACAGAAGAAGATGAGTCTGTTGGAACTCATGAAGGTGGCGTCCAGATGACTAATGCTTTACGAGGTATAGCAGCAGCTTACAGTGACTCTTCAGATGATGAAAAAGAAACAGGTATTATCGGATGCCAGGATCAGATACCAAGCTCAGAACCAGTCAAGAATTCGAATTATAGGTGCAAAGAATCTGATGACGATACTGACTCGGAAGAAGATTCTAGTAGTGATAGTAGTAGTTCTGATTCCTCCTCAGAGTCTACGAACGACATCGATTCTGGTAGCGAGGATGAAAATATTAATCGCAGTGGTTCTAAGAACCGGTAATTATACCATCTTCAATATTTTTTTGTATCAAAACCGAATGACAATATATTGATTTTCAGACGTGAAAGGCGAAAGTCTGAAGGAGGGGAATTCGATAAACTCCCACCTATCGAGGATTTGGAAATTTCCGTGCCTGAGGTTTTGTGCAATCCCGTAGGAAAGGTATTGAATGACTAACATCATATTGGAAACAAATAATTAATACCATTTTTTCGACTCCAATTAGGTCGGATGGATGGTAGAGCAGATGGTAGTTGTTACTCAACTAAAAGAGACAAAAGCGTTAAATCCTACTTTGAATATTGATACGGTGTTATTCATTGAAAGAGGCCGTCGTGTGCTTGGTCGCATCTTTGATGTCTTCGGTACGGTTTCAGATCCTCATTATTGTGTTCGGTTTAACGATGCGCAACACATAAAAGAAAACAATATAGAAGTTGGTATGACCGTCTACTATTGTCCGAATACTCCATACACCACGTTAGTATTCATGGCAGACCTCCTCAAGTAAGTTTATTACATCATTTGGGACATTCATATACTCACCATATTCTATTTATGAACATTGAACTTTTATAATCATCGTATCTATCAAATAAAGAATGAAGGCCAGCGATGACGTTGGCGATGACGAGCATCCAGCATTTTCCGACGATGAGGAAGAAAGAGCTTACTATTCATCTTTGAAGCAGAAACAAGTCAATAATAATACCAAAGGAACTGACAAAAATACAACGGTTCCGAAGAAACGTGCATGTATCAGAAATGATAGCGGATGGAAGTCGAAACATCCGTGGAATAATGAGCGCCAACCACATCAAAAGCAGCAGCATCATCGCAATCCGCGAAACTACAATAACATGCAACAACTAAATACTTGGCAGTATCCACCAGTTCTATATAATCATTGGAATCCTGTTTTTCACAATTGGCCACAACCTTTTTTCACGAATTCTACATCCCACTATTCATCTCCATCATTCCAACCCAATGTCAGTTTCTCTCAACAGCAGAGACCTAGTTCCAGGTGGCCCAACAATGCTACGACTTTTGCACCTACACAAACACAGAATGCACCTTGGCGTGCACTCACTCCACCACCACCGCCACCATTTCCACCATTACAAACGCCACCACCCCCGCCGCCGGGTATTTAATAATTTATCAAATAAGAATATTAATAACCGCAATAAAAGTATTTATAGAAATATTCCCATAGCTTCCTCCAATTCCTTATAACCTCTGAAAGACATTATAAATTATGAACTCTCTTCCTCCCAATCTTCTGTCATCAATGATACTAAAACATCTGTTGACATTGAATTATTATTGAGCCGTGATGTTATGAGCTCGTTAAAAAATCACAGGATTTGTGCGCAATCATTTGCGGCTCATCTAAACACTCGTCTGCGATCTTAATATCATTGTTTATTGTTTCAATGAGCGCTTCTGGAAATTTCAATACCATATTCATATATGAACTTGCGATGGTGTATTACCTATTTATTTAATTGATGACTCACCCACAGACGTGAAATTGAGTTCTGGCCTTATATAACCTATTACTGCAACTCTCAGATGTTTTCCATGCAAATCATTTTCAAATTTATGCAACATGTGGACCTCCTAGAAAAATAATGATCGACTCGAATCCTTAATCTATATTTAACTTAAAAATTTATTTTTGTATTTAAAGAACAACTAATACCATCGATTTTTTTTCATTTTTATAAAATGGATTCCAACCTATACTCATAACCATTTTATAAACTTGGGAATCAAGTGCAGCCCAACCATAATAAATGCCCAGTTCAAAATCTTGTGGTAATGCTTCAACGACATCCTCAGAAAAGTTCGCTGTAATTACGTGAGACGCTTATAGAACTTCATTACTGCAAAATGAATATGAGAGATGAAACCGAAAATATATATATATATATACAAATATACCTGTAGGAATACCGAGACTTTTGGAACCTCTGCCAAAACCTTTGACGATAACACCCGATGCAAAATAAGGAAGCATTGATCCACTCGTCATAATGCTCGTATTTCAACACACGATAATTCGTAACAGCAAGTGGTCGTAGTACAATTCCAATTGAAGTCAAGACTACTAATCATTTTTCATCCATTTCATGTATATACATGCATGACAGCTGTTATCCCCACTTCTGGGAAATGATTCCATTGCGCAATATTAGTTGATAACATTATTAAACACATCAATGAATTTTTACAATATAATGTGCCGACATGTACTTGATGTCTGCTGAAATCGAATGCAAATGTCAATGTACTTCTAAGTCAGGGCATGAATTGTGGATCAACTCCAAACAATAATTAAATAAATATTCTGTGATAAGATAAAGATATCATCAGTTGATAAATTCTTTCTCGCAAGTAATGCATTATAGATGCTAATGTAATTTCATACCATAAAGGTATTCGCGAATGTGATGGGGAACTATCCTATCAATTTGACAGGAACGTGTATAGGAACCATCACCTTGAGATGTCAACGCGGTAGTTGCTCCAGGAAACAAACAGCATGAAGACGGATATGTCATTGCTATCATATGAATTTTTACCTGAGCTATTTGAAATACATTCATAAAAAAAATATAACTCCGTTTATTTTTGGAAGAAGAGGCATAGAGAGGGATGTAAAAATCAATGATTTTTGTGAATCTCCTCGGATTCTGTCTCGCCAAATATACATTTTTCTTTCCAAGAGGACAAATTCCAAAATTATCTCCAGGTTATTGACTTCAAATAACAGTTTGTAAATTAAATTACATCTATTTTGAAACTTTATCATCAGCATTGTTTTATATTCTGGAATGTTCATAAAGCTCAACTACTTTTGGTGGATTAATTCGCATGAAAAGTGATAATGGAAATGTCTTGTCATGTATGGAGTAAAAAATAAAGAAGTATTTGACTTGTTTACAGCACATGGCTCAGTTATGTAAATATTATTCAATCCTTGTAGTTTCCTCGAAATATTGTCGAAAATTGGTGATTTATTCAATAATGATGCAACACTCTGGACGGATGATGATGGCAAGTGCGACAAAATTACATAAGTTCTATACAAAACCCAGTTCAAGAATATTAAGTGATACCGAATATGACTGCCGATAAATCAGAATATATGCGCATAGCAAAAATATCGCATTAGCCGAATAATGACAATCGATAATATGTTTTACATGACTTCTCACTCAAGGTCTCCAATCGCATATACATTAGAATTATAGAATATACATATATTCACAATCCTCCGAAGGTCCTTCCTCACATAATACATTCAAAATGAAACATACTCCATTAATGACTAATAAATTCACCTAGATACATATGCTGCCATTCATTTTATTACCTCCGGCACATTCATAATAATCATTCTCAAAAAAATTCGTTCTTTTTATAATCCCCATCACCGCCAAAGATTTTCATCAACAAGATAAGAAAACACAAAAAATGTTTTCATAGTATTAATGAATTAAAGTTGGAGTATTTCCAATAGTAAAAAAAAATCGTACCAATCGCTATTTTAAAAATAACATATTTTTGACCTTCGGTTGATTGCCGAATGGATGATATGTATCTCCATCTCATTCTCCTTTTTTCTCTCCCACTCTTTTTTTTTCGCGAATACGTCAAGATTACGTGAGCAGTGAAAACTGCGATTGCCCAGACACATTTAAGATTATTGGGGATTCCATCAGCCCTGGAGTTGTGGAGTTCACAGCCATTGGCATACAGATATTGAGTGCTTTGGTGTGTACCGAATCGGCATGACAAATATATACTTACATTGAAGCGAGACATAACGCCCGCGCAATGAATACGTGAAAGAGAGGGGCAATTTGAGAGTACACCCAACGGAGACTACCGAGGACTATGCGGAGGCGGTGAAGAGTACCGATGAATTGACGTCATACAATGACGTCAAGCAGTGCCGTATTTAAACTGCCACAGAGCCTTTTAATTTCTGTGTAGCCGTTTATTAATTTCAATTTGAAGACAATTTGTATACGGGTCGTCTTTATCCCCGTGTCTTTTTCCGGCTTCTCATCTATACCTTCGAAGCTCCCCGATGAATCACCATCTATTTTCTCCAATTTAATTATAATATACACATCCACCACGTGCATCTGTATACACTGAGATAATAATGGGACAAATGGAAACGATTAGATTAATAATAAACAATTATTGCGAGATTTAAAATTTATGTTGTTCGTCTACATACGTTTCTCAGGTTATATACAGTGATACACACAGCTGCTGAACGATCTAGTAAATTTTCAATCTGATGACCTCGACTGCTCCTTAATGATGACGCATGTTTTTTGTCGTACTTTTATCATGGAACATATAAATGCAGATGCGTGTGCGTGCGAATTTCAGATAATGCGCGAGTCATGCTGAAAATATAACTGGAAGAGAAAAAAATGAGTGTAGATATGCGAAGAGACAGGAAAATATAATAACCACAACGACGACGACGTCGGCGACAAGAACATCTCGGTGTAATTCTCGAGATAGCACGACATTGTCGTCGAGTGCTGAGAGACAAAACCGATCTCCCGCGTTGGGTAGGGTATGCGTTTTTGAGCGCGAACAAAAGGCTGGAGAGCCATCGTATACTCCTGTATACATGAATATAAGCAGACACATCTTGTGATTAATTCAAGCACATGGGGTTGGAAGAATTAAAAATGTCTTTAATGAACCTCGAATTATATCCTGTCTAGGAATCTTGGAGAAATTCTGTGTACACGAGGTGAATTTCCATTCTGTTTTTCATACACGACAGTTGAAAAATTGATATGTATTCTTGTTGTTGATATATATCATGTGCGTACTTATCTTCTCCTCATGACGAAGACACACACAAGCTCTGACAAAAATACCACAAGGTATAATTACCCTGATTTGCATTGATACAGCGACTCATATTTATATCAATGTTCTCTTTGACAACAATGGTATATTCACAAACATGCTATACCAGTTCTGCATTGACATTCTTTCTTTTGTTTTTTGTTTGGCTTCGATAACTCTCATAACAAATCGTCATTACTTCCTATTTCACGTGCCACTGTTATGAGATTAATTGAATAAGTACTTAAAAATTATCACATATTCTCTAATTCGCAATAAACTATAATCCAATTTAACATCAATAATTGGTAAGTAATTGATTGTCAACTAATGTCTCAATCATATCTAATGAATCATCAGAGTACAAGCAAATGGCAAAAAATTATAGATTCTTCGATTGACGTCGTATAATAAATTATTCTTCTGTTCCTTTTCAGGTTATCCCCAAATTATCAACATAATCTTGACAACACATGTAACAAAAATGATATCGAATAATGATGTATACTTTTCTAATTCATCAAACGAAAATTGAATCAACATGATCCGTATGTACAAATAGATCAGTATCTCTTTGTCTTGACGGAATGGATGATTAGGTTTGACGTCAATATTATCCAGAGTCATATTCCACTGTATGATATCTAATGATATCATCGATTCAGACAATGATGGGTTTTTACAACCATACCCAATTGATCAATGAATAATGTCAAATAAATTATGAATATTTGAGCATGTCCATTGTCGGATCGGTATAACCTTACTTTTTTTTTGGTTCGGTTGTGGTATATAATCTTTTCGTTAGTATCATCAGTGATGTGTACTTCCCTCATTCACGGTCACTTTACGTATATATTATCAGTAAGAGCAAGTCAAGGGTATATGTGTAATTGCCTTGTACGTCTATTAAATGATGAAAAGAGAGAGAGTTGAAGTGAGATAGAGGGACGTAGACGTCGACGGGAGAACATTGACGTCAATCGTCGAAGATAACGCGCGTGTGGCCTCCCTTCCGTTGAACAATCGCTTGCCAAAGAAGAGTGTGCTACGCTCGTGTGCGTTATTTTCTATGCAAACGTTCAATGATATAGAGCGAGAGACAAATAAACGGTATTATGTGTGTATATATAGTAAAATCGGTATGTGGTGGGAATGAAGTATGTGGAGGGAATGAAGAGAAAAAGTACAGAGCGAAGAGGAATAATATACGCTGGAAAGTATAGAAGAGAGAGATATCGTGTTAATAGGGGGAGAGCAAGTTTGTGAGTAGCATAGTGTGGCTGAGTGTTCGCGTTGACGCGGGACAGGAGGGACGACAAGGGGCGTACTTGAGGGTTGCAACATGGCCGACAGTTAGTCGGTATCGAACCGTCATACAGAGAGGTGTGTTTTATTCTCATTCCTTACATCTTATTCTGTTAGAATGTGTCTAGCGGTGTCATGACGAATACATCAATTTTATTTTTCATGAATATTCTCGAACTATCGTGAAGTTATTTGTATTTAGATTTTAAATATTGAGTTTTCATTTATTGAATTTAGTACGTTAATTTTATGTTGTTCAATTTCTTCATTTGATTGAGTTAGTGGTAAATGCATTGTTCAAAGAGATTCAGCCAATTTTGTCTTACAATTATGAAAAATCTTTGATGGGGAGTTGTACAAAATGCAAAATGTGACTGTAATTTGACAGATGGAAAAGAATTCCTGTAATACGTGAAAGAAGAGAAGCTTGAATGGTCGTGCAAGGTTGTTTCCAATTCAATGCAATTTTCAAGGAAACAAAAAGTTGTCAGTGATTGCATTCCATATATTTAACTACTTCCGGCATGGAATGTATCGATAAACTTTTATTTTTTCATTATTAAAAATTTGCAGAGCTTGAATGAAATTGAATGTTTATTTAATTACCATTCTATTTTGAGATAGGAGGAAAATATTTATTATTCGTGTTTTCATTCATTCAGTAGTGGGCACAAAATATATTCATGAACTGCCATTTCTATTTTTAAGTCTGTTTCTTATTCAGACATTATTTATTTCGATTTCATTTCCGCAAAATGATCAAGTGAGAGATAACAAAACTTGTTGCGGTATATCATGAACAGTCTGCGTGAAATATTTTTCAGTAATTTTTTTCTAACATGAACAGAAAATAGGAGAGCTTTCATTTCAAATATCTCTAAAGTACACCATATCAATTAGTAAAAGAAGACATGAATGACGTTATCTGAATAAAAGAAGTGTTCATTAGAGAAAACTATTGATAAGAATGAAAAGTTTTTAACGTGGTACCCAGTGGAATTTATTGATTAATTGGAAATAAAATTGATTTATGTGACTTCTTAATGTTTCCATTTTACGTCAGTGAACAATATCCAAGATTACTCTATACTACGTGATGTCTTATTTTCTTCGTTATATACGAGAGTTTCGGAAGCACACGGTAGGGGGTAGGTGTAGTGGAGGAAAGTGCATTTACGAGGTCCTTCGCCTTCTATCGACCGGTCGACGTGCAATATATAAAGCGACAGAAAGTATGTGACACGTTGAATGCCGAGCAAATTAGAATCATTGCACATTTCATTTCAATGATTGCAGATTAAAATTTTTATTGCTAAAATTCATCAATCATTGTATTAACATCGTTCAATTCAATACAGAATATTCAATTACAATCCAAACGTCTGATTCACAAAGAGACAATTTATTTGTTACGAAAAATAATTCGACGATTCGGAATATAATGGTGGATTGTCGTCAATGATCATTCAATTAAACAGGACAATAATGACAGAGCTCATTATCTCGCAATACATAGGCTGAGTTGAAGTGAGAAAGAATATAAGAAGAGATTCGCAATCTGCGTAAGCAGTGACGCACACTCTACATGACTTCTCTTTCTTTTTCTATATTTTTATTTTTGTTTTTCATGTATCTCTATTGAATCATCGAATGAGATAATCTAAAGATAGGATAAATGTTTATATATAATTCATCAGTATTTTGGTATGGAATTTGAAATCGATGCCAAGGTGACAGTGTATGAAAGTATCAATCGAAAAATATTGATGTTGAAATTGCTTGCATGAACAATTCCTTCATTGCCATAAAAGTCGAGCAATCAGCGCATTGGAAAATCTCATTATGTACTTAAAGAACAATTGCTTCAACAAATCAGGAATGTAATGTAATGTGGTTTCATTATGCTTCCAGATAATTATGTGGAATGTGAGAACTTCAATAATTCAGAACCAAACCAGAGAGATATTGGTGGTGCTGACACGAGACGAAAGACTGAACAGGAACTGAGAATTGATAGCAGAAGAACAAATAAACAATCATCTTCATTGTATACAAGAGGGAAGAAGATTCACAATTTACACGATAAAATGGACGCTGGAGCTGGCCAGGGTAAAAAGCAAATTCGCGTTGGTTTTTATGACATCGAAGGCACAATTGGGAAGGGAAACTTTGCCGTTGTTAAATTGGCAAGACATCGTATTACTAAAACGGAGGTAGGAGCACTCGCTTTGCTGAATAAAGGAAAAAACAGAAGTACAGTTTTATAGTGAAATAGTTCCAAATAATGTTTTCATTTCATTGTTCTAGGTTGCCATCAAGATAATTGATAAAACACAATTAGATTCAACAAATTTAGAGAAAGTTTATCGTGAAGTGGAAATAATGAAGCAACTTGAACATCCACACATCGTCAAACTTTATCAAGTTATGCAAACGAAGAATATGATATACTTGGTGTGTGAATATGCGAATAAAGGCGAAATATTCGATTATATTGCGCGTTATGGAAGGATGGGTGAATCTAGAGCTCGAGCAACATTCGCACAAATATTATCAGCAGTTGAATATTGCCATACTATTGGAGTTGCCCATCGTGATCTCAAAGCCGAAAATTTATTATTGGATGCGCAAATGAATGTGAAAATTGCTGACTTTGGTTTTAGCAATCGTTTTGTACCGGGTGAAAAACTCAGTACATGGTGCGGAAGTCCTCCGTACGCTGCACCTGAAGTTTTCCGTGGGAAACATTATTCAGGTCCAGAGATTGATGTATGGAGTCTTGGTGTTGTGCTTTATGTATTAGTATGTGGTGCTCTGCCATTTGATGGGTCAACACTCCAATCATTGCGAGATCGCGTCCTCAGCGGTAGATTCAGAATTCCATACTTTATGAGCACTGGTAAGTAGCACTCGCAGGAACAATAGTCATGATGAAAATCCTGCATTCGTTTATCTAATACATTTCTTCAACTATTCAATTTGATTCTACAGACTGTGAAAGCCTGGTGCGTAAAATGTTGGTTCTGGAGCCAGGAAAACGCTATACCATTCCACAAATCAAGAGACATCGTTGGATGATTGGAACGGCCGACTGTGTTTGTCCAATAATTACAACAACACCGTCAGCACTTCAAGAACCCAATGAACAAATATTGAGGCTGATGCTTAGTTTAGGAATAGATATTACACGTACCAAAGATGTGAGTTGCAAATTAATATGGATGATGAGACACAGATGTCTTTTGCTATAAATTTTATTCCAAATTCATTTTTCTCTATAATCTCTTAATATTTCGTTTCCAGTCATTGAAAAATAATAGCTACGATCATCATGCTGCCATTTATTTTCTGCTGTTGGAGAGACTGAAACAACATCGCAACAGCAGTAATACAACGAATAATACTGTGTGGCCAACAGTTTCTTCACGTACCAAAGATGACAAATTTAAATCAAGGTAAAAATTAATCCTTAACACACAGTTTCATTCATCATTGTCATCTGTTTCCTTAGTGAATAGTCAACATGAAAAACAAATATCATTATCATTAATGAACTTCCAATCCCGCCTACCGGAAGATATGTAAAAATTCGCCAAACTCGTCAATCAAACATAAAAAAAACAGACGTCATATGTGCATAACAGCAAGATCAAAGATATCATTTGTAATACTATTATTTTTTTTACAGCGATAGCTTAGTCGCCCGTTGACGGTTAATTGTTGCTGTTACAACGCGGATTATCAACATTTTGTTGGAATAGGTTGGATTGGAAGATCGTGTGAGGCCTGGTTCCAATTTCAGTTTTTGGTAACTCTATGTTTTAAAAAGAAAGTTGGCTTCTCCATCCTATAATATGCCCATTCTTTCATTTCTTGAATTTATTTTCTCTTTCTTGTTACATTTGCTTCCAATTTTTGGCTTACCAGTTTTTCTCCCTATTAACAACTGTTACTTGCCTTGACCCTGGTTATTGAACTGAGACTGGTTCAAAACAATTAACCTCATGATGCTACCAAATTTTCACAAACTAACCTGCTTTCTGGGTACTGTTTCTTGTAGACTAGGACGAAGCTGTATTGCGTAACTACGACAAAAAACCAACTAACATCTATGCAAATTCATACCTATGTTGGGTGATCAATATTTGGGAGCCGAAAATTGTACTAAAGAAAATTTGAAATATCTTTTTTCAGAGGAAGAGACGAAACTGGAAGAGGTGGAAAACGATTCAGTTCAACGAGTTCATCAACTGATGAAGGTTGTTGCAGTGCTGAGGGTGAATTGGAAGAAGGTCCAAGCGGAGATGAACTTCGCGAAGCACAGATTAAACTCCAAGAACATCGACTGGGTTTAGATCGTGACATAAGTCAGCGAATTGACAGTCAAATTGTTAATCGTCGGCTGAGTGATTATCAACAACAACATTTTGATGGGCCACTTCTTGATCCAATTGATGCTCCAAGTCGTGCCACACTTTTTGGCGCCGGTTGTGGTGGCAGTTCATCATCTGAGTTATTCGAATCAAGTTTTGATTCTGGTTGTCCACCAGATTTCACAATTACTGGATGCTTCACTAGCAGTTTGCCATCGTGTACGCCACCACCGCCCAAAAGTCCGTCTCATATTGCTTCAAGGATAGTAAGAACATCTCAAAGCAGACGAGCATCCGATGGTGGATCGAGACTTCTGTTCTGTCAGCAATCGAGTGCAGGCGATAGACCAACAAAGCAACGAAGTATCCAAGGTATTACATTAAATCATGGATATATCTGTTGAAGTAATCTTCGACTCAAAAAGCAAATAATAATCATTGAACATAGATTCGGGAAAAGCTCGGGGACATCTCGACCTGGTACATTTACGTCTCAGCTCAATATCTCCAAATTCACAATTCAAAATGCGAGGCGATTCGAACATGCATTTACAATTGATGGTACAACAAAGAATGTTACAACAGAAGAGAAATATGTATCATCGACATAGAGGCGGAGTTAGTCCTATCCCAATGCCAAGTGGAAGTGATTCTGGGAGTACAAGCGGCGGTTCCATATCATCAAGACGCAACGGTAGTGATCATGTACCGCGTCAAGATAGTTATAAATTGGCACAGCGTACACAAATATTGCCGCCATTATCGCAAGGTCACGTTGATGGTGACTTTGAGAGAGAACACGAGCGTGAAGAAGAGCGATGGAAGAGTCTGCCATCAAGATTAGCTGCCGGCTGTCAACTCGCTGAAAGATCACTATTATGGAGTCAGCAGGTAACGCCTTGACAAAGACCCTCCCATCCATTTATGACCGAATAATTTGTAGAAACGATCGCGGTGGCAAATTTGATACGAAAGATAAAAAGAAGAATCAAAGTCTGTATATTTGATAGTATAAATTCGCAATTGATTGAAATTTCAATTGATTTCGCTCAAGAAATCATCTATCTGATGAATTCATCGTTTAGAATGATGAATTATTTTTATGAACTTCATGTTAGTGTAAAATTCGCGTTATATTTCGCGTATGTCTTTCAGACAAGTTGAATGAGAAAGAGAGAGAGCCTGTACCTGCAAATCTGTTTCTATACTATAATTTATTTATTTAATTCAATAATAAATCATTATTTTTATTATGTTACTGCCTATTTTTTTACTCCACTGCTTATTTATAGATATTTCTATAGATGAATATATATTACTTGTTTCGGGCACGATTGCATGTAGAAATAGATTGCGATAATACAATGAAAACTATGAAAACAATGGGAGAATATTCTTTCAATGTCTCTCTCAGGTTGGTCTTGGTGGTGGTGCTTCTTATCTACCCCCTGGAAGCATTGGTGGTTTTCTGTGGCCAACTGGTAGCAGTCCGCATGCAACAATATTCGAAAACTCTGGTGATCCTATGGAGTAGAGTGATACCAAAATTATTCAACGCTCTTGTCAGCAAAAGAACATGACCATTCAACTATTCTCGTTCCCATTTCGAGACTTGAATTAGAATCTATTATTGATAGAATTAATCGACAATGAAACTGATGTTCGATAGCTGAATATCATTCCCATCTATCTATGTATGGCATCGGAACAATTAAGTCATTCAACACATCCAGAATAGACTGATTTTCATTACGAACCGATGATTACTATACATACTTTTGGGGAGTTAATCGGTCTTAGATACTATCATTAGGGTATTTTTTTTTTGACACAATAGACAATTATGTTCATGTAAATGGATGGTGTCGCTATTCATGCATCATTCATGAGCGACAGTTCGCTCGTGTAAGTCACACGAGTTGGCAAATATTAACTTTTTGATATCATCTATTAGATCAGTCTGAAGGATCTCATGGAAAATTATCTATGTGAATCAAGGAACTATCATCTGGGTATTATTAAGCTATACTGCCAAGTGTTATCATCATACATAACATACCACGTAAAGATATTAAGTATATATGGTCATATATATGCTGGATCATTAGCTGCGAGGGAAAAAACAAATTTTATAGAAATAAATAGTTGAAAATAGTATTTGCCGAATCGGATTGACGCGACGATTACTGATTGGAGTATTGAGTAGTATTCTGAAATATCCAACCACAAGATAGTCAATACTGTTGTGAGGAAGCATAAATACAACTATGTGTTTGTTGAATGGAGAAATGTTATTACGCATGGCGGAACAAAATGGTAGTTGACAGAACACACAACAAACGGAATTAATCTCGAGCCATTGTTGTGCACAGTAATTTGATACGTGTATGTGCGATAATTGATTTATAGGTTAAACATTTTGTAACGTTACAGTCGTTAAAGATATGAACAAAACGAGGAAAAAAGCAATACCGGCCCAACCAAACCAACAACGACTTGTATTACCACCCTATTTATTCCTACATCATTTTATAAACGATAACAACTTATAAACCAATCAAACTTCGCTCAAAGAAATAAGAATACGCGTTTTTGATATGATCGAATTGACATATGAATATTCGAAACCATTCGTTAATTATCGAAGTAAGTAGTAAATCCATTGCATGGGTATTTCGACTTTGGCGATGAATCTCTGTACAATCAACATCGAATTAAAGCAAAAGAGATCGTCATCCAAAATACTGGTCATACAAAAATAATAATAATATTAGCCCTTAAAATGCCTTTTGTAGAGCGATAGACTTTGATTTAAATGTGAATACATATAGATCAAATCCCCCACTTAGTGATTCGCCGTTTGGACAAAAAATTACAATAATTATCATGTGATATGTATCAATCATTTCGCAATATGCAAGGTCTAACGTTTAGTCAATATACTAGCCAGTGAGGATTCCCTAGGAAACGATCTACTATTTATTCAGTTAATGAATGTGAGAAGGTGTCTTAAACATCATATCAGAGTGAGGGTACGACATTGCAAATCCACTACGATCTCGAGTGAGAACAATGGAGTGGACGCAGATGAATTGGCGTTGATTCCGAACTAGTGTACGTAATCGAGAGCTAGTGAATAATTCACGAATGTATACATACAACTGTGCACGTAAAACTTATATTATCGAAGTGAAAAGACGAATATGCATATCAGTTCTATAGGGCAAGGTAGTATTGAGTCATACAGTTATTTGATTTGATACTGGTTTGCTCTTGCTGATATGCAGGCTGGTAGAATGTTTTTTAATCCTGCGAATCATCGGACATACAATGCTACTGACGAAAAAAATCAGAACAGTGGGTCCTCTAGTTTTAGCCACAGAATAAAATTTGATGAAATATACATGTGAGATACTTACATAATCATGTTATACGACAATAAACGGAGGAAGGATTCAACAATAATTGCTTAGTTATACAGATGGCTTTATTCCATCACTGAATAAATCACATCCTGTACTAGACGCTCGTTTCTTCGCTTCTTCAGCTGTTAATAGTTCGTCCTCACTTGGCTCAAGTGGATTGCCATTTTCATCTAATTTCCCTGTTTCCCAATCCTTCTTTATTTTATCAACATAAATGGCGTTGAACAGGTCTTGGGATGTGAATTCACTCTGCGTTACATCAACGGATCGATAAGATACGTAAGGTTTCAATGTACATTGTTCTAGGTTAGGAACAATTAGTTCCGGGATCATTTCGGGTACGGGGATGAACTCATCACCAATTTTAAAACCAGTATCTCTTGTTCCACGTCCTAAAATAAGTTTGACGCATTAAATACCAACACTTGATGAAAAAAATAGATAAATTATTGAATTTGACATATATCAATCGTCTTACTGTGAATTGGGATGTCGGGGTGCGGTTTAATTCTCTGATTTTCCTTGAAAATTCTATGTCCGGCTTTGTTGTACAATAACCATTTGCGAGGATTCTTCTTCCCATTGCGAACAATAGTTGTGGATAAACTTCTCGTTAGAACAGTGAAAATTGATGTCATCGTGACACTAATGTGATTACTCTCGGGCTCGAAATTCCCGGTGAATATTTGAGGTTAGTTTCACTTCTATAAGAATTATAGCTATCGTCGGTATGGTGATTGTGATGTATCTGAGAACTCCGTCGATAAAAAAATACTAAAAAGTGTATCAATCATGGATAAATGAATGGAATAAATTTCTGCCGGTTCATGTCATTCCGAATTAATGTCTCCCTATTTTTCATCCCTAATTCACAATTCTTCTCTTACATTCTCTTTGATTCTGATATTGGGTCAGTGGACCGTCAAAATCTCAGGTATCTTCGAAGTTTGAACCTAACATGTGATTAATTGCCCCTAGTGTTGAAATTCATAACTAGGAGCGAACTAGACAGGAAAGTCGGCTTTCGAGGCGCAAACTAGTGTGCAATGGCTGAAACATATCAGAACGTATTCGTCAAGAGCAAGTGAGTTCACTATCTGTAGAGCTTTCATGAAATCGATCATCATGAAGTGATGATGCTGATGCCTTTACACGCTCGCGTATCAATCAGAAGAGGAAATTATAATTGTCGATAACATTCAGTATCCCGCTAGAACGAATATAAAACTTTCGGGGTGAGTAATATCAGAAAATACGGATATTTGATGACGCGGAAATTGGAAATTTCTATTAATTTAGCTCCAGTCTAAGTCAATTCAGATATGTGCAATAACGATATTATATCCGTGTTCTCTAACCGAGGATTTTGATAATGCGATTAATTATAAATTTTATTCAATGATATATGAAAAGTGATCTATTCTTCTATTCAAATATAGTGCAAAGTCAATCGTGTATAAAAATGGGCGACTCTGATGACGAATATGACAGAAAACGAAGGGACAAGTTCAGAGGTGAAAGACCTGAAGCATATTCGCGCGAAGGACGGAGAGAAGAGAGACGTCGCGATGAATGGGTAGAAAGGTAATTATGAATTCCATTATTACGATGACTACATCATACAATTTTTTTCGGTGGTAGTAGTTTTATACATCCCGAAACATTGATCCATCCCACACTTTTTAGGCTCTGTAATTTGTACTCGCTAATTACTATTTACCTCATTCAATATTCGCTCCAATATTTTATTTCGTGTCAGATAGGCGAAGTTGAACTGGTTCTTATATGATGGACATTTAGCTAAGAATAAGATCGGTGAGGTTATAATTGTATTTTTCCAATTGTCAGGGAGTGGTCGAGCAGATCTAGAGCTCGACCGGATTATCGAGAATATCGCGGTGGTGGTGGCGGTGGCAATAGGGACCGTTATAGTCCCGGTCGTTCTCAAGATATGGCACCGCCAATGAAGCGAATGCGTTCGGATTGGGATGATAGACCACCACGTTATCCTCATTCTGAATATTACGGAATGGGCGGGGGTGGAGGGGGCGGAGGAGGTGGTGGTGGTGGTTCGTGGGGTCCTGATCACTATCCACCACCCCATCATGGCAACCATCATTATAGTAACCACAGCAACGTCAACAACTCTAGCAGCAGTAGCAGGTTTGTTTGTACATTGTTCATCAACTTCAATGTGATGATTTTATATGAAACGTATTCCAATAGACGATTTGAGTATGCTACATATAAATCAACGACGGAATAAATTCCCCCCAAAACTTGTGGCTCAATCAAGGTTGTGATTTTGAATCAACTACTCTCGTTTTATATTACATAGACCCAAATTTCCTTCTTCATTTTCTAATTATATTTATATGGTTATCATCTCTATCGTGATCAGTCGCGATATTGCAGGCAACTTCAGCAACTCCAATGTCGAGACACAACCACCAATGATGACGTTTAAAGCATTCCTTGTTACGCAAGAGGATACAATTACAGATGAAGAGGCAATAAAACGCTACAATGAATATAAACTCGAGTTTCGACGACAACAACTGAACGAATTTTTCGTAGCACATAAAGATGAGGAATGGTGAGTGTACAATTGTAAGAATTTTCTGAAATTATCTGTTCATTTTTCCAACAAAAGCGGAAAAGATTGATGAAAAATAAAAATGAAGAACGAATCAGTCCATATCGACACACCGAATTCTTTTTGTCTGCAAAATGATTGTGAATAATCACTCGCAAATTGACAATTTGGGAGATGTCGAATATGATTGATTCATTTCAAAAATCAAGGTCAAGAAAATACCACATCAAACTTTCTAGATATAATTTTTTTTGGTTCAAATAAATAACGCATATTACTAGATCTGTCTATCCCTACAGCGTGCCGAGCCTGCCATCGTCATATCTCATCATCGTATAATCGTTGAACAATTAAACGCGACAACGAACGAAAAAAGAAAAATACGCAATGGTGATGATGATGATTTAGCTCAGGTCAGATCGAACATTGATTCAATGTTGCGAGCCGGGCGCGCAAAGCCCTACAGAAAATCAAAAGCGCTCGCTTTAGGCCGCGATTTTAAAACCGATCGTATTTAATTAGGGACAGAAACACACATTTATATGAAAAGATAAAATAAATAAATAATGAGTGTATCAACAGGTGAGGCATCCATATATACCATGTACCCGGTACATTGTTATTTATGCAACGGTATTATATCACAAAAATGAACTTGATTATTTGTTTTTTTTTTCCTCAGACTGACGTACTGTTAGACGAACTGACGTGATCAAATGACCAATTGTTTTATCATTGAACATTTCAATTATTTTATTTGAATCATGATTCACGGCAGCATATTGATTGATGTTCATGCGCCTCTGCCCGTACTGACCGACTGTTTTATGAATAATCGAATAATATTGACGGATTTTGAACAATAAATTATAATGCAGGTGTAAAGTGAAAAAAAGAAAAAGTAACACATTTTGGTGTGATATTAATGTCAGTTTTTTTCCCGTTTCTCTACTTGGGGACAATTAGGTTCAAGATTAAATATCATCCAGAGGAGTCAGTGAAAAGGAAAGATGAGCAGATCGCAGCTTTGAAGGTGAGTTCACGCATATGTGACTCAACAAAAATTAATGATGTATGTACTATTTAATTCCAACTTCTCATTCGATGCTTATAGAAACGAGTGGAAGTATTCCTCGACCTTCTTAATACAGGACAAATTGACAAGGTATCAATTGACGTGGATCAATCCGATACTCTTCTTCATCTTTTGGACGCAGTGGTGATCAAGCTCGAAGGTGGCACTGAAGACGATCTCAAAGTTCTTGAAGTTAAACCAAAAGTCGCTCCTAAAGAAGTGATTCAAAGTGAAAAAGAGACTATCAAGGAGGAGAAGAAAGATTTGGAGAAGGATAAAGAAAAAGAAAAGGACAAAGATGAAGATGATGATAAAGACAATGGTAAAGAGAAGGACGGCGAAAAAATTCATGATGACGATGAGCTCAAATCAGAAGAAAAAGCAGCGATTGATGATAATGAGGCCGAAATGAAAACAGATGAAAATGATGAGCATAAATTGCTCAAGTCGCCTGATGAAGAATTGAATACTGAAGATGAGAAAAAGAAGAAGAAAAATAAAAAGAAGAAGAAAAAGAAGGACAAAGAATCCAATGATCAGAATGAAGAAACCGACCTAGTCGATGAACATGAAGAAAACGGTGACGTGACAATGAAAGATGACGAAACATCAACGAAAAAAGAAGAAATAAAAAATGATGCTGCAGAGGTAACGGAAAAACTTGAATCGAAAAAGACGGAATCGAAGGAAGAATCAACTGAGGACAAATCAGATGTCGATGCGATGGAAGTTACGGAACAAACAGCGGTTGTCACGATCAATTCCAAGAAACGCAAACGCACCAGCAGTTCGAGTAGTAGCTCAAGTAGTAGTAGCAGCAGTAGTGCTAGTAGTGGCAGTAACTCAAGTTCCGCTAGTGAAAAAATTGAAGATGATACAACAACTGCTGTAGATACAATCGAAGAAAAAGAAGTAGCGAAGGAAATTTCATCGGAAGAAAATGCAGCAGAAAAAAAGGCGGACGTAGCAGATATCAGCCCGAAGAAAAAATCAAATGAACCAGAAGCGGTGATAGACCTTGCTTGTGAGGAGAAGGAAAAGGAGCCACGTGCCTTACACAAAACCAGTAGTATATTCCTACGTAATTTAGCACCAACAATAACTAAAGCAGAAGTTGAAGCAATGTGTAAACGTTTTCCAAGCTTTCTGCGCGTTGCTATTGCTGATCCACAACCAGAACGTCGATGGTTCCGTCGTGGTTGGGTGTCCTTTGAGCGACAAGTTAATATCAAAGAAATATGTTGGAGTTTAAATAATATTAGACTTCGAGATTGCGAACTCGGTGCAATTGTTAATCGCGATTTAGTGCGCAGAATTCGTACGGTCAATGGAGTAACATCTCATAAACAAATTGTTCGCCATGACATTAAATTGAGTGCAAAAATCGTCCACAATCTGGATACGAAACTAGGTCTGTGGGATGTTAATACAAAAAATGATGAGTCCAACAGAGATGGTTCCAATGATATCGATAGTAGTGCTGCAGAACAGGCGGCGTTCGGATTGTCTTCAAGAAATCCAATTCTACGCAATATCACAGACTATCTTATCGAAGAAGCCTCAGCCGAAGAAGATGAGTTGCTAGGTCTATCCGGAGATCAAGAAGAAGGACAATTAGGAGACGGTGAAGGGCCAATCGAACGTGATCCAACACTCATTGCCGTCCTCGATAGACTGATTCTTTATCTACGTATTGTCCATTCGGTGGATTATTATAACCATTGTGAGTACCCAAATGAAGATGAGATGCCAAATAGGTGTGGAATTATGCATGTGCGTGGACCAGCACCGGCTGCTAAAGTCTCTTCATCTGAGATACAAGAATATTGTCGTAGTTTCGAGACAAAAATGTCGGCTTTCCTCGCCCCAGCTGCGACAGTTATGTCGGAAGAGTTCGACAAACTGGGCGCCAAAAATGCTGAAGCGTATCCTTTCAAAATTATATTGATTTATACTTAAATTTTCATATCAATTTCTTTCTTATTTACATAAGTATGATATTGGTGTGAAGTTTTCCTTAATAAATGATGACAGTGAGGTTGAGAAATTTGTTCAGGCAAATACTCAAGAACTTTCCAAGGATAAATGGTTATGCCCACTGAGCGGGAAAAAATTCAAGGGCCCGGACTTCATTCGCAAACATATTTTCAACAAACATGCTGAGAAGGTTTCGGAAGTAAAAGCTGAAGCGGAATATTTCAATAATTATTTGAAAGATCCAAAGAGACCAATGTTACCCGAACATCCGGGTAATAAGGCACCAGCGCGAGAAGCACCACGTGAAAACTACCCACCCTATGCAGTATTGGGAGGGTAAACACCGAAGAGAACTTATTTTCTTGAATAGTTTCTGCTGCGATGTTCGGAAGGTAATGATACATATTTCGTCCTGATATAGATTCGGCGGCTTCGGAGGAGGAAACTTCGGAGGTTCACGAGGTGTCTTTGGTGGCGGTTTTGGCAGTGGTGGATTTGGCGGTGGATTCGGAATGTCGCGTCCCAATCGTGGTGGATTCAATCGGGGACGGTAAGAAAAGAATTCCTCTATGATAAATTCATTCATCTGGAATCTAACACTCTTTTTTTACGTACACATGTGCAAAAACGAAATCAAAATGATTTGTTTGACTATTTTTTCTTTTATTTAATTTTATCATCTCGCAATATTGCGTCTGGCCAAACGGAATTGGAGAGGCACGTGTTTCAACGTGTTTCATAAAATGATTCCAGGGCTGCGCCAGAATCGGGAACGAGACCAATTGTTAGCTATAATGATTTGGAACTATTAGACAACGACATGTTTTGAACTATCCATGGGTGCCGCGAATGTGGGGTCATAGATTCAACAACGGTATAGGCAATGAGAAAATCAATGATAATGAAAATGGGATCATCAACATAAAATCTATTTGATCAATGTCCCTAACCAGAGAGATTCCTTAGTTCATTCAGATTTGAACATTTAACATAACGAAAATTCTAAGAGCTGTTGAGATAAACAAATAAATCCATTTTTTTTGTATGATTAATTTGTCATTTTATTTTTTGATCCCACTCCAGTCCTATTTGTTGACTTTTAGAGTGAAAATTATCAGAACGAAAATAGAAATTCAACATTTGGAGGCCGGAATTTATTTGTTTATTTTCACTGTCTATATGTTCAAGAATATTTCAGTTAATATGTTACTCGTATTCTTTTTCGAAATTTACAGCGGGGGCAGTGTCGATTTCCGGCCAGTTATTCACTATCGAGACCTGGACGCACCACGTGAGCCCGATGAATTTTTATAACTACTGAATTTACATAAAAGTGAGAAAAGAAGTATGCAATTAAATATGGAGTGTATGCAATCGTGAATGAACTTACGGGCCTGGAGCAAATATTCATTATATCCAATCACACAAATTGAATGACAATGATTATAACATATATGAATATTTATACGAATGTATTTTAAAAATAATCTGGGAATGAATCAACTTGTAAAAGGTATAAAAGATTGAACCTTTGATAATCAAAAACGAAATTATTTGATACATATCTGCATCCTACAATATAAACCTGTATTTATGGAGAGGAATTAGTTGAATTGCTCATACACATTTGTATGTCTGGTGGATGTCCCAAATTCTATATGTTTCTGAAGTTAAATAACTTCGATGCGACATTTCATCTCAACTTCTGCAATACATCTCATCTGATCCGTCGCCACAATCGTCCATTCCGTTGCACTTGTAATTTCTCATAACGCATCTTTTATTCCTGTGGATGTGAACAAACCAATTGAGTATTTATTCCAATGCAAGTTGCTCTATATATTCGAAATAATCCTTGTCCAATACTCATTCATTCACTACTCACCTACAAGTATATTCGTGTTTATTGCAACGACCATGACATCCGTGAGGTTCGTCAGATCCATCAGAACAATCCTTGAATCCATCACAAAACCGTGTTTCTGAAACACACTCTCCATTGCTACACGTAAATTCACTCGTGGAGAGGCATGCTGAAATGAAGCATGAAGAAATGAAGAACAATCTGATGGCATTGGAGAGAAAAAAATAATGTGAATCCTCACAAAGAGTGCAGTTCATCTCGTCAGACGCATCCCAACAATCGATTTTGCCATCACAACGTTGGTCCAATGGCAAACATGATGTATTTTTACCACATTGAAAATGAGTTCGGAGATTGCAATCTGAAAATAAGCCAGACGTATATATATATACAAATCCATTCCAACGCGATGAATTTAAATGAGATTCAATTGACTCACCACAATTATATTCATCTGAATGATCGTAACAATTCATATGTCCGTCGCACAACTTGACCAATGGAATGCAAAGTGCATTCGAACATGCCCATTCGTCTTCCAAGCACTGATGTTTTAATTTCACACACCTGAATGCCAAAGATGGACCAAAATCAGGTACACAATTCTAAATTAATTATTGAAACGATCAATTAAGCGATTATATTGATGAAACTTTACGAAGCTGCAACTTTTTACACAACCTGTAAATTTTTGTATCTAACTGATGACATCTATCTCCGATTGGACATAATCCTGCGCATCCTGATGTATCGTTAATATCAATCGCCATTTTACAGGTTGCTACGTCCTCATTAGCTAGCGAAATGCATATCTCGCCCTTATAGCAATTGTCGCAATATCTTATGGATAAAGTGTTCGGTAATGCTGAGCTGACGTCGTTCGATTCATGAACACTCGTGGTTGGTTTCAATGATGGTTCGTTATTTATTGTTTGTTCGGATAGTAATCCGACATCACGATTCGATACAAGGACTGTTAAATTCTCCAATCTACTTACGTTGGCAATGAGACGTTGTGGTGTGTATGTGTGGTTTACAGAGCTGGTATTTATTCCTCGGGATAAATGCAAGTACTGTTTGATTATTCGTACTTTTTCCGGTTCTATAATAATAATTCATATAATAATTAATGTGATGCTGGAAATAACATGATGAATGGGATATAAATAGAATAAATTCTGAATACCGAAGACGATGTAGAGTGCAATAGCACCGATCACTAGAAGTGACAAAATAGCGACAGTGAAAATAAATTTGGCGACATTACAGCCTCTCATAACATTCAATTGATACACAACAGTTTGCATCCAGTTTTGATTTTTTTTTTTCACTTCGATTGGCAGATTGCCAGATGGATCTATTTTTTTAGTTTTCCGCTGATTATGATCTTCGGAATATATCGAATTAGTTTTCATTACTCGAGGCCAATACTTCTCAGTAGGAGAAAGGATAATTTTATCACCGGATAAAATACTATTGAGAACAGGAAATGTTTGCTGATTGTGAAGTTCGTCTTCACAGATGTTGTGTTGTATGTTCGTTGTATTATTTGTAGATGCATCGGACAAGCCATCATCGATAGGTATTGAAATAATAGCCATATGTTTTCGAGCATTTTCCAACTCTTTATTACGACAATATTTACAATCTTTTTTCTTCCGTCTCTTCATTGGTTTATTGCCTTGTTCATTCACTATCAAGTCAACGGAAGTGGTATTCATTTTATTCCCGTTATTGTCATACCCAGAATTCTCCATCTGTATAATCAAAAAGAGAAAAATAGTATGATTTTAATGATGAATAAAGTTCATTGTGAATTTTTATCCAAGGAAATAATGGACATACAAATGAGGATGATGTAAATTTTTCACATGACAAAGTCATAGTTTGAAAAAGGTCAGCAACTGACGGATAAGGAGAGCAAAAATTCTAAATAACTATTAACGTGCGAACAGATGACCATAATTATTTCAATCACTGAGACTTGACTTTTCAATTGATCTCACGCGAGACATACACACTGACGTCATTGTCCGCAGGAAAGGAAATAAGAATGCGTGATTATCAATCATGTTGCCGGTATATAGAATCATACGAACATGGTGTGTTGTATATCAGTTATTGTTCATGAAGAATGTTGTTTCTTATTCATTCATATAATTGCAACACTCTGCACCAAGCAATGAAAACCGCAAATTCTCGAATACAAAGCAGAACAAATCTCTGCGCTTTTTTATCAGCGTCGTCAATATATACAACAGCGTGTTGATAACTCGAAAAAATGTATCTATCTATAATTAAATATCTGTCTTTTGGAACGCCAAATGCGTTCGGATGGTGCCGTCTCAATCTAAAAAAAAAATGAACTCAGGATCCTCAAATTGAGGTCACTACAATTTATCTAACTCATCACAGTTACCCCTTGATTTCAAATTATTCGATGCCGAATGGTTCAGTAAATTATCCGACAATTATTTAAAAAATGATGAATAAATATGCCACTTCTGACATTGACTTTGAGCTTGAACACAGAAAGCATTCATCGACTAAATTCAAGCGTTGAATATGAATTGCAGTTGGTGCTAAATATGCAAGCGTATGATTGTTTACTAGAATATGATTTTCTTTTCGGAAATTTTCAAGTCGTATAGGGTCACCACAATGATGGTGAAGAGATTTAGTTTTACTTCTAATTTTATGTACGTCTACGGCGTTGCTATTTTGGGAAGGAGCGTATGTAATGTTACTTTTGGACTGATATCTCTCGAGTTCAATAACTTCACGCGACCACCTCAATCTAGTAATAAAAAAATAACTGAGCATCCAAATTTGAAGAGAAAAATAGCCACAGGAAATAGAAAAACAATGAAATCGACAACTTACTAATGCGATTCTGTTAGTCATCATGTTCACACAAAGATACAATATCTTTCCAAATTCATATACTGTATGTCCAACATATTACCTGTTAAAATGGAAAAACGGAAAAAAAATTGTAACAATATTCATATACACAGACACGAATGTATCTTTACGAATAGAATCATGCAGAACCGTAACATAATACACACTACACTCGAAACAAATACGTTGCACCACGCAATTCGTACTAAAACGTAAATATATATTGAATATAAAAGTTGGTGGACAAAAGAGACTATTATGAGTCTGGCGCCGTGTGGTGGAATGGCCAATAGAATTTATAGCGCCTCCGACACGAGACTGCTAGCCAATCATGCGACATTCATTACTAACACATACGTTTACTTTCGTATTCCACACACGTGGTGTGTCCCCACTCATGTGAATAGTGTCGATAATATCACAAACTGTTTAAACACAGGGATGTGCCCTTCATTATCATACTCATCTATGTCAATAATAGCGGAATCATCATCACGAACGTACAATTGTCTTTGTTCACTTTTAAATTCGTTCGTTATTACTGACTCATTGAGTATATTAAAAAATTGTTGAGGAAATATTATAATAATTGTTACAATGGAGAACCATGAAGTGCAGGATGCTCTATGTAAAATAGACGCGGCTATTGTTGAGTTGAAAAAGATGTTGGAAACAATTCAAAAATTGCGTTGTAAGATACTTGTTGAAACTCGTCTCCTGTATATTTTTGTATATACATCTATATCCTTTCACTAAATATGTACGTTACACAAGGTCGTTATCGGCGAGATTTGTTTATGAATTTCTATCTCTTTCAGTTGAAGCTGTCGAAATGGAATTGGCGATAATGAAACAATACCATGTTTACATCGTGAAAGAACTCGACAAATAACACTTTATTTTCTTGCTCCGATCCATTCAAATTTCACTCTACATCCCTCCATCTTATAGAAATTATCTGAGGAATAGGAATATTTATGATAAAATCATTTCTGTTTATTTTTGTTAGGTACATATATCCATGAAATATGTGATCAATATTTTTATTTCAACCTTCAAGTTGTGAATACTGATAATGAGAAACAGCTATGTTTGCCTTAGACCGTTATGTTAGTTCCTGGTCACAAATAACAACGAATTCATAATGTATAATTGATTTTCATATTGCTATCATCATTAAATGGATGATCTCGCAGACTATGAATAATAAATAATTGAATCAAACATAGATCTAGCTGAAAATGATAGTACAATAGTTTCATTATTTATTTAGACATTCAGGTACACGCTGTATGAGTAAAGCATTTGCCGATATAATCATTTGTTTCTTTTGTTTCGTTTCACATTCAATGATTGTTCCATATAAGAGCTGCAAGTGACAAGAGAAAATTGTTAGCAAAACCGGGGAATGTCCATTCTCGGAAGAATAACTCGCGCACATATATTAGTTTATATATTTCTTTCGGGTCATGACAATTGTAGAAGTGTTTTGGAAGATTCAAAATGATATATTATCTCTATATACCATGTGTAGGTTATTATAGTTAGAATTGTTATATAATTCATATAGATGTGTTGGTGTGGTTGCCTCACAATTCATAAATTTACTTATGTACTCATACGTATATGTATAATGCATATGCATCTAAATATTTAGAAGAGATAATATCTGTAAATATTCGATATACGTACACAACTTCTATTTCCAATGTTGTTCTGATATTGCATTTAGATCTTCATTAGTTATATCTTTGATATTGTGATATCGCGTAGGGCGCTTTGATTGCTGATAATGACGAAGACATGAATTGATTAATATACCATCATAGCAAATCGGCCTTCCAGTCATTATTCGTGGCTCTTGCATCGAAAGTATCATTAGAACTATTCGCGAACATTGTTTCCGAAGATCAATACTGTCTGCTGAATCAAATTCATTTTCGCAGATCTGAGTGGCTTCATGGAGTAATTCGGTGGCGCATACCCTTCCATTATCACATAATCTGCAGATTCTATACATAACACACGGTACAAATAAGGAATAGCCGGCACCGTGTTGAATTGGTTTACAGCTTGTCTCAATGTGATCTAATTCTGGACATGCGCCGAAAGATTCAAAGTCCGATATGCTGTCATAATGAAGTCCACTTAAGTGTTTCGGGCCATTATTATTTACATTTGTTCTCTTTCGTTGGTTCATTGATTTATTACTAGAGTTATCATTTTTATACTTTGCAGAATTTTGCGACGCTATAGCAGGTCGCTCGAGAGCAATACTATTTTTGAAGTCATTCAGAGCAAGGCGCATTTTCTCTAATGAGTATGCTGCAGCAAGACGTGCCATTATGACGTCCTTGACTTCTTGCGAATGTGCCTCAGAATTGTTATCTGACATGGAGTATTTAGCTGCATCTTTCATTATGAGATTCTTGGCATTCTTCAGTCGTTCATCCATTTGTTCGAGTTTATCACGTTTCTCACCCCCTCCACCTTTTCCCTGGCCATCGCTTCTAGATTTGTTTTCCTTATTGACTAGTGAATAATGATTCTTACGCAGATTATCAGCAATTGTTTTATAATATTGTTGCAATAGCCATTCGTTATCTTGTTCCTCTGTTCCAGGCCGTGCCAGTAATTCAGTCTTCTTCCGTCTCCGATCAATACCGAAATACTGTGACCAATCAATATTTTTCTTCATCTTATTCTTGTTTATTCTCATTTTATCCTCAACTCTATTCAATGGCCCGATTGTTGGCTCGATTTCATTTTGGCCAACTGTATTGATGATAGTTGTGGTTGTAGATGGGAAACCAGTTGTTGATTCAAGTCGTTTGGACTTCACAGTAGCAGCTCGATCATGATTGTGCTCCATCACATTATCATTATGGTCCCGTTTATTTGGTAGCGTTGTTAAATTTTCATCAGCCATGGTACGAGAGCCGAATAGAGATTTGAGATCTTGAGCCACCTTTCCAGAACACATAATAATGAATAGCAGAGTTACATTCAATCAATCAATACAATAGAGAGTTATTTCAACATGTGAAAATACGCAAACAGAAGAATATTGAACAAAGCAAAAGAATATTTCACACTTACTTGAGGATCGGTGTTCTCTGACGACTTTAAATTGTTCAATTTTTTAGTATTACCACTCCTTTTAGCGACGGGAAAGCGTTTAATGCTATTCATATATTCCTTGTCAATAGGATAATGGTCCATGGCCATTTGCCTACCCGTCATTGGTAGTAATCCAATCAGGGATCGTCCACCGTCATTAATATTTATGTCATCTTTCAAGTTATTTTTATATTTGTCATAAATGGATGGCTGAAACATTTCTAGTGAATTATCGTCGACGGGCATGATTGGTACTCCAGAATATTCGTTAATGTCATCGAAGTTGTCGGAATCATATGGTCGTGAATTATAAAGAGCGTCTAGGAATATCTGAGCTAAAGCTTGGCCGTGATTGTCACCATTTGCATGTTCCGTGTCCCGTTTATAATTTCCAATTCGTTCACGCTCACGAAATAGAGACTGTTCATTGTCACACTCTGGGTTAGGTGCTTTCAAATGGCTTTTTAGATCTCGTAATGAATCTATTAGAAGTCTTATGTCATTGATACGTTGAAAGTCATTTCCATCAATGTCGTCCAACTGATTGAGATTATCTGCAAGCAAATTGGATAACCGAATGAGGTCGTGATCGATTATTATGAGTTTACAAGGAAATAGTTTCCATTCATATCCATCCAATTATTTATTACTTATAGAAATGGAGTCAAGATTTCTCTCATCATCATTGTCATCCATTATTGATTCATCAGAATATTTGATGGCTCTTGGAGGATTATAATAATTTTGCGTTTGCTGTGATGAAACATCAAGTGATCTCTGCTTCCTCGCCAACACATCAAGAGCATCTCGGAGTGCATCTCTATTCTGATGCGAATGTGAATCGACAAGTGGCGATGTAATCATCAATAAACTTAACGATAATTGAGTGATGCATGACGGCCATAAGAAGCGCAACATCGTCATACTGAAACACGATTATTTTGTTTGAATGCATCAATGGAATGGTATCGTTTAATAAATATTTTCATGTTTCAAAAACTGAAAAATCATAAATATTTGTGTGATTCATATCAGAATAAATCTCTAACGGTGTTCAATTCAACATTGAATTTTCAACGTCATCAAATTGAAACGAATGGCGACTTTTATATACTCGAACAGTTAAGTGACTGTATAGATGCGCAGTTTCTTGTATAGCAACTTTCAATCGACTATTGAACGTTTCACACACACATTGGATTGTGATAGAACATTTGTTTACTTTATTATTCAAAAATTCTTGATACTCTTGCGCCTTTCCTTTCAATGCACTCTGTATTTTGCCTAACAATAACGAAATAATTGATGGTCTAATCCGCTGATATATATTCACTCACTCAAGTTAACAATTCATGAAAATACGTTGAACAACCCGCTTAATCCCTGTCTTATTATCTATCAACAATGAACTTGCGACTTATTCGTTCTGGGCTATGAGAAACTTTTAAATATCTTTTATTTTAATTTTTCCTTCTTTTTTTTCGAATCAGGACGAGTCTTCCCTTCCAATATTCATACAGTGGACTACAAGCAACGCATTACAGTGCACTGGCTTTTATATAACGCGCTCTGATCGCATTTAGGGTCGATAGTTACGCGCATGGCAAATTTCAAAATACACATTAAACTAACAGCAACAAGTATATATATTGCTGGGTGAATATGTCACATGAATCAGTATGAATTATGATATAATAGGGGAGATGATATAGGCCCCCATAAATTAATGCATAAGGTCTATGAAAAAGTACATTGTTATACGCCTTATTCACCTCGAATTCGGGTGAAATGACGTACCCAATGTAAGATGTTCATTTCACAATAAATACCAATATGAATTTGTACATTAAGTATTAAAATGTTTGCTACAATGAGGTTTTATATACAATCTGAAAAACAAGTCCCCGTTGTTCAGATTTAAATTGACATGACAATACACATTATATCAAAATGAGCTGATCGTTAAACGTAGGTATGTCCGATTGGATAAGATAGGCGTTATCCACGCAAACCAAAGATAGTACAGATAAGTATGACATCAAGAATATAGAATTGATCTATACTTCATACATGTTGTTGGTGCATATCCAGTTCAATTGAACTAAAATTTTTATCAACTCGCAGCAGAAACATGGCAATGCCAAGTGATTATGACGGTAAACTAGAAAGAAAATGAATAAATTTATATCTAAACGAATGAATCAAGAACGAAATCGAGATCATATGTTGTATTAGTGAATTGTTTTTGTTTGATATATTATATACTGTATACGATCTTAGAAATGGTGTTACCACCTGTCTATGAGAGATCATTGATCATCACCCAACCACAAAGAAACAGCGTGTCTGGAAATGGAAATAGTACATTATTGAGTGAAGCGAATGATAGGATTTTGAGAAATATCGAAAATAATAATGAACAAGAAAATGCGAACGCGCCAATCACAATGAGTTGGATATCAATGTCTAGAGGATTCCAAGCATTTCCAATATCGCCGGAATATTTTCTCAGCAATGTCGAAGAATTGGAAATTCAACCACTGGTCGATGGTGAATATGACATTCTCGTTTATGTATTTACTCTTTGTATTTCTGTGTAACTAACAGAATTCATTGCAAATTTTAGCTACATATAATTCCAATAGACAATATCGGGTGAGACGTCGTGATCGATCTGAAACTTTGTTTCTCGCGACTGAAAGCTCAGTCGAATGGCAGAAACGTGTTTTAGGCTCAGTCAGAGGTTTGCATTTAGTTTTAAGGGATGCTTCCGGCGCCATAGCTTTCACATTAACTAAAGGCATAAGCTTTGGATGCGTTCCAGGTTTTTTACATGCACGTATTTACCATTTAATGTGATGAGATATTGTGTATGCATATAAATTCAGATCGATAAATGGTTTAGAATGATTTATGTACAGAAGATGACTGTCGAAACACCACAGCAATTATTAGGATACATTCAACAGAATTTTACATGCTTCGGTGTTCGTTTTTCAATTAATGATGTGGAAGACCGGATCACTCATTGCACAGCTCATATCAATGGTCCTAACATGTATTGTTGTTGTTGTACTTTGAAGAATGCAAATTTCCAAATTACCTCGCCCGATGGTACTAGACAAATAGCGACTATAATGCATCAATGGAATCATTTGCTGGTAGATTACATCTTACTCGTTGCATTCCCGGCGGACATGGATGTGAGATTAAAAAGCCTTATTCTTGGAGCTGCATTTCTGTTGGTAATACAGGATATATCACATTGCACATTTCCAATATTATCCACATTTTTATCGCCGTAATATTTATGATGCAACTACGGTAATTTGTGAAACAAAAATTTGCATTCTAGGAGTCCCTGTATTTTGACCGATAATCGCTATACGAGAAGATGACAAGCCGTAATGGGTAAAACCATGCTGTAAATATTCAACGTTTTGATAAAAATTCATGTACCAAGCTGAGTGTGAATGAATTGATAATATAAAGTTTATCTCTCCCACTTTTCTTGTATCCATATTGAAATAATATGTTGATGTATTGTGCTAATCAGAAATAAAGCTGTTATTTTTATTCTACACCTTTATATGTTCCATCTGATAACAATATGCACATATTAACCTACAAATAATGACTTTTTTTCCACTTCAAATATTATGCAACGCATACAACTACCATGCTGTGAATACGCACATTGACAAAGTGAAGTAGTTGGCGGTAGGGATTTCTTCAATGATCTTATGACCCATAAACGTGTGCAACGTTTTTTGGTTTTGCAATTTTTATTTACATAATGAACATACGACACGCTGTGAAACAACGAGAATCAGAATAACTAGTTGGAGTGGGAGATGGCTATGCTGTGATACCCGCAGTAAATTGTCCGATGCCGCACGTGAAGTTCACATTTAACCAATAAAATTGTTAAGCACATAAATATTGTTCAACACTGTGATATCACAATCAGAGAAAATAATTCTTTAGTCTTGTATTGTCTTTGATCATTACAACTTGATCTGATAGAAAATTACAATGAATTGGTGGGAATTGATAGGCATCTCGACTGTTCTTTACAACCTTGTTTATTTTATCCTCCCATGGTTCATTGACTGTGACATTGATTTGTTCATGAAGAAGAAGTTCGGTCGATCATTAGGTAAAGAAGCTAGCTGTCGGGAAAGTGAAGAATAACATCCAAATCTATATAATTTTGATACTTTCATATGTGATTCAGAATCTCTACACGGGAAGGTTGTATGGATTGTCGGTGCTTCCAGTGGGATCGGTGAACATTTAGCATACGAATTGGCTAAAGTGAATTGCAAATTGGTGTTATCATCACGCCGAGATAATGAGTTACAGCTAGTGCGAAAAAATTGCTTGAAAATCAATCCATCTTTACAGGAAGATGATGTCAAGGTTTTGGTGTTGGACATTTGTGATGAGACATCACATGAAAAAGCATTGAATCATGTGATTTCACAGTTTGATAAGGTAAAAACAGAAGAGATTGTACCGTCTGTCAAATTTTTGTTCATTCTCGACAATTTTCACATCCAAATTTTTTTTCGATAGTTAGATATCCTGGTCAATAATGCCGGCAGATCCCAGAGAGCAAATTGGGAGAATATACAGATGGATGTAGACAAGGATGTATTTCAATTGAATGTTTTCTCGATAATTTCGCTCAGCCGCCTTGTATATAAATATTTTACAAAAAATAATGGCGGGAGAGGTCACATCGTTGTTACATCGAGTATTGCAGGAATATTAGGAGCTCCATTTTCAGGATCTTACACTGGCTCGAAGCATGCCCTTCATGTATGTTCTATATTTCATTGATTAATCTACTTCAGTCTTCGCCTTCTCCACTTCTCTACTTTTACTTTTTTGTAATTGTTACAGGGTTACTTCGAGAGTTTGAGAACAGAAAAAATGAATAACAATATTCCGATTACAATGGTATGTCCTGGTCCAATTAATACGCCATTTTTGGCTGAGAGTTTCACTGAAGAACGTGGGAAAAAATTTGGGCAAAAAACTGACCCCGCAAAAAATAAGATGGATGTAGAGCGATGTGCATATTTGATGGCTGTAGCAATTGCCAACCGAGTTAATGAATGTTGGATTGCTCCTCCATTAACGTTGCAGCTTACATACATTTGTAAATATTATCCAAACGTCGCCCAATCGTACGTCTACGAATTCATTTTTATTATTTTTAGACTATGGTTATGTGTTGTATAATGTATGGGTTAATTCAAATTTATTTTCAGAATTTTCACATTCTTGGGTCAAGGTTTCCTCCAACGTATTCGTGATAATAAAATTACAGTAACAAACTCCAATGACTAATAAATGTAAATGTTTGTATTCTTACGAAATGTGACTAAAACTTACTCTATCATGTGTGATAATTTACGTCGTGCGTTTTTACCACGTAAAATTGCCTCTTTCATCAATTTACAATATAGTTCGATAGCTATTGGGGAATCATCATTACCAGGTACAGGATAAGTTACCAAATTCGGATTACAGTTCGTGTCGACAATTCCTATTGATGGAATACACATTTTAGCTGCCTCAGTCACAGCAACACTTTGATGCAAAACGTCATTGAATGTGTTGATAAAAATACAAAGATCGGGGAGTCTTGTCACAGCTTTGAATTCTTTTGTAGAATTCGTTAATATGCCCTGCTTCCAGAACCTCGTATGCGAGAATTCGCTACATTCGATGGCAGTTTTTTCAACAATATGGGTTACTTGAGAATGTCGGGCGATAAATAGGATGATTCCATCTCTGAATGCAATATGCGCTGCAAAATTCAAAGCTTGCCGAAGCAACTCAGCAGTCTTATCTAAATCTATTATCAAATGTCCAAGGCGTGAACCAAAAATAAATGGTTTCATGTGGTCATCAAGTGATCCGATTTTGTGGCCAAAGTGCACACGAGAATTGAATAGATCTGCGACTGTGAATAACTGATGGACTCCAAAAAAATCTGGATGCTCTAATGGATTGATAGATGGTACTTCTGCAACAATAACAATGTCTTCATAGAAATATCAGCAAGTAGCTTCAAAAGTTTCAAATTTTCATTCATTTTTGTGAGCTATTCATCATCAATTGGAGTCGTGATTGAAGCTAAAGCTTGACATAACTGAAAATTGATTCCATAATGCGGTAATGCTTCATAATTGTGAAGCACATGTGACGACATTTAGTTTTGATCAATCAGTTAGTTTTCACTTTTCAATTTACCATCAATATTCTGGGTCTCTTGCTTTGGTTGTGGTTGTGATGACAGCCTCCTGAGAATTTGTGAACCATTCGCCGGCCGCGTTGTCGGTCCATATAATGCTTGTCATGAAAAGAATTAAACACTGAATGACACAAATTCAATTCTATCATCAATACCTAAGTCTTAAAGCATAATTGATTGATCCACATACTTTTGGTAGCCAATAATCGCCAAGTTCCCAGAGCCATTTCTGGTTGTAGAGGTTATATTGTTACAATTATAAAAATGATCGCTGATGTTTTTTGAACAATTGTATTCTTCGAATCGATTCTTTCCCGAAAATCTCGACTTTTCGATAGATCGGATATCGCCATCTGCCATGATCGCCATTTGCAATGTTCGTGGTCGGTACATTGGTACGACTGCTCGAGCCATTGAAGAATTCAAATAAGAAGAATATAATTTTCATGTAATGGATTGAATAAAGGAGTACCAGAATTTAATGAGCATTTATGATTGATCGCGACATCAGTCATGTTTGCGTTAATCATAGTGTTACACTCGGATTAGGTCGTATACGGTGAACTCCAATTCCTATATTTTTCACAAGTACCATTGAGGAAATAGAGAGATAAATCTGCTGTGTTGCATCGGCAATCATGAGACCATCGTGAAGATTTTCAATGGATTCATTCATTTCCAAATACAGTTGTTCTTCGATATCAGCTATGATTAGTGACCAATATACTGTCGAGATAGTTGTTGATGAACGCTCTTTTGTATTATCCCTGGTTCCAATGTTCACCGCATGGGGGCGACGAATAAGTTCTAGTGAGAGCAAACAAACGCAAAATTCTGATAAAAAGTCGTGTTCGTCAATTGTGTATGTGCACATCGCTGACATTGCTACAAATATAACGACGAAGTGAAATTTAGATGCCGCAAAAAGTAGCAACAATACTTCTGTGATCACGTGATGGATAATTATAGATAATTCTGCAACACAGTTGAATTGCCGTTCAATAGATAATAAACACATAGTTAACTATTAGGAAATCTGGTATTCTATTTAATTAATGAAAATGGAGATACGTGGATTGATACGCTGCTTTATGTTCTGCCTACTGAGCTTTTGTTTGATGAAATTATGTGATGCTGCGGCAACAGATATTGAGCTTGATGCAAAAGCACAACATCTCCATCAAGTGGACAGTCTCAATATCCTTATTTATACATTTTTACTCATCCTCACTGTCCTCACTATTTGGACATTCAAACATAGGCGATTACGTTTCCTCCATGAAACGGGTTTGGCTGTAATCTATGGTGAGCAATTATTCATTTCTGTTTTTTTAATTTGCCAATCATCGTGGAAACATTATCTAATCGACCCCGCGCACAAACATTTTGTACAGGGCTGATTATGGGTGCAATTATACAATATGGATTTAAAACCAATAGTGCCGTTACTCATATGCAAGTTGTGGCGAAACCACCCGGTGATTATAATGATAGTGTACCACCTGATTCCTTATGGTTACACTTCCAGGAAGATAAGGGTGGTACGAATCAAACAAAGAGCAAAACATTTGCTTACTCATTCCGTGGTGAAATATATCACGAGGGCAACGAGATCAATCTCAAGGTTATAACGTGTCAGATTTCTTTATGTGCAAGGAACATCATAAAACATATGATGACTTCTTAACGTGGCTTATCAATTTCCAGGCTACATTTGATCCTGAGATTTTCTTCAATATCATATTACCACCAATTATATTCCACGCAGGATACAATTTGAAAAGAGTAAATTCGATTTATACATTCCGTTGTGGTTATTGAGATTATAATTTTATCTCTAGTATAAATTTATATTCCTTTATTCAGAGATACTTCTTCCGAAATTTGGGGGCCATACTTATGTTTGCTCTTATCGGTACGACTATATCAGCATTTGTTATTGGGTAAGAACTTTTATTTTCTTAAAATAATTATAAAGAACTCGTAATCCATGAAGGGATATTCTTTTACTAAACTCTAGAGCACTGATGTACGGTCTCATTCAAATGGTACCACATTTAGCTGAGTCCTTTGGATTTCTCGATACCTTATTTTTTGGCGCACTTATTTCACCAACAGACCCACTCACGATTATTTCAATATTCAATGATCTGCATGTGGATGTGAATCTCTATGCATTAGTATTTGGTGAAAGTGTCCTGAACGACGCAGTTGCCATCGTACTCAGCGGGTAAATTTCTATAAATGATGCACAAATGAGTTTATAGAACTTCTATATTTCTGTATGTGATGACCTAATCGATTTTTCTCAATTCCAGATCTATACAAAATTATGGCACAAGATATCAAACCGGTACCGGTACCTTCGAAACGGTAGCGTTCTTCCAAGCACTCGGTGATTTTGTTCGAATATTTGGATTGTCATTACTAATTGGCGCATCAATGGGCTGTATCACAGCTCTATTAACAAAATTCACTCGTGTTCGAGATTTCCCTCTCCTCGAGTCTGCTCTGTTCGTTTTAATGTCCTACAGTACTTTTCTTATCGCTGAGGCAACTGATTTAACTGGTGTCGTCGCTGTGTTATTTTGCGGTATCTGCCAAGCGCACTATACCTACAACAACCTTAGTACAGATTCGCGACAACGTACGAAGCAATTATTTGAGTTATTGAATTTCCTAGCGGAAAATTTTATATTCAGTTATATCGGCGTCTCGATGTTCACATTTCCCAAACACCACTTCGATCCTGGATTCATTTTCATGGGATTCATATGTGCATTGATAGGACGTGCAGCGAATGTCTATCCGCTATCATTTATATTAAATTTAGCACGTAAACCAAAAATATCGATGAATTTCCAACATATGCTCTTCTGCGCTGGACTCAGAGGGGCAATGAGTTTTGCATTGGCTATAAGAAATACTGTTTCACATGCGCGTCAATCGATGTTAACAATGACAAGTCTCATTGTTATATTGACAGTGATTTTCCAAGGTGGTGCAACAATGCAATTTCTTAGTTGGTTCAAAATACCGTGAGTGCACAGTTCATCTTTAACTTACTCAACTTCACTATTTACATCATGATATCAATACTATTTTTAATATTTCTAGAGTTGGAGTAGACGACGAAGTGGAAGGGTTATCGCACGGAGCTGTGAGAAGTGTGAGTTTTGATCTAGCGATTTAACCATTTTATTGATAACATTAGCATATTGAAATATTGAGATACATAGCAAGCCGAAAAATAATTAATAAATAACTAATTTAGTGCTTTTTTTAAATATTCTTTTGCCTATTTGGAATAACATCGGTATATATGATACATTTAGTTGAGACATCGATTGCCATTGTTATATTTTTGTTCACATTTTCCTCATAATCACCGCATGATTTATTGATGGAACAGAATTATTATTTTTTTCATGTAACAATTATTATTTTATGCTAAGTGCGGAGAATATCGAGGAGCCTCGAATATCTCTGTTGGTGAAATTTAACGCCTGTAGTTGAATGTAAATACGAACATCATTCAGTTCGAAATGACGGGTCTGCAAAAAGAAAAGATTGAAAAAATATGCGATAAGAATGATGCGATATGAATGAATTTAATTAAGCAATTGTTTATGAATAGTCCGGTGGCGACAGTGGCTTCGGGAACCTGCAGTTACGTCGGGAGCAGAGTCCCCCGGTAGGTTATTATTTTTTTTCCATCCTATCCATCATACTTTCATATTTTATTTGCCGCACTCGAAGCTTCACGTTGTGATTTGATTCTGCAACATTACACAGCTGGGACTGCTTTTCTGCTTTTAGCATATATTTTTTCCATGTGTGTCTCATCAATGCATATCATATATTCAATTAATCAACCACATACGAACATTTATGCATGCTCATCAATTAACGTTTTTATAAAGACGGAGAAGTCTGAGAAATATTTAGCCTTATCAATACTTCGAACAGAACTTCACATTCTAGATCTTCAATTGATTTGTCCGTTCGCAGAATTATTTCATATTTACTGAGAGGACTGAGTATCACATTGGGTTAATTTATTGGATATTTCACAGTACAATTCAATGCAGGATGGTTCTGCACATGGTAGTGGAAGTTTCACGCAGAAACCTAATGAAAAAGCTCTTCTCGCAAGAGTTTGGGGTGATTTTGATACGCGCTATATGAAGCCACTCCTAACACACTCGCGGCCAACTTTATTGGAAACGCTACCGGTTTGTTGCACACCACTCGCAAGAATTCTTACCACCGTACAACAATTATCCCAGGTAATATTCATCCCTTCTATATTTTCTATTTATTCAATCACCATTCCATCTGAAACTCATACATTTTCAAGGATGATGTAACGAGAAAGGCAGATTCAGACTCGGATTTATGCTTGGAGGCTCCCCGTGACATAGAATGGAACACGAATATTGAGCCGGTGAGTTTCCATCAGCCAAATAATTTGAATTACACTGTTAATCCGTGCTATCAACCTAATAACAGCTCTGAATTCACTAATCCGGATGAGCCCTACGTTATTCTTAACGTCCACAGAAAATAAATAATGAGAACATGTAGAAAGTGTGACCTGGTGAACAAATGACATAACAGTTGAACTGTATATCAATTTCTATTGAATTCTATTTATCTTAAATTCACTTATCTTCTTTTTCATATATTAACATATTGTATTATTTAATGTAACAAAGCAATTTAATAACTTTCATTCATTTCTACTGGTATCTATCGAACGATATGTATATTTCAATGATTGAATGCATGTGTATCATTAATGACAAACCAGTGCAACCTCAATGTGATCCGAACTAAATACAGTAACAATTATATATGTACTGATATTCTGATAATTAGACAGGAGAATGAAAAAGGAGGATGCCTGTTGCCAAGAAACTTATGAAAAAACAGTATTTTTCGACTAGAAATATATATTCGTGTGTGTATATAGGGAACGTATCATCCCATTCCGTTACTTAATTTGCCAATTCGATTGACAATCGTTCATATGTATATCAAGTGCGTACGTGTGTTGTGAAGAGCATATTGTGAATCGTATGATACGGGTGCTTATCATTTGTCCAGTTATGGAATCAATCGCTGTACGATAAAGCTTCAGTTTATGATTTCCACATTTGAATAGAAAATTATGTTTAATGTGTAATGAAGTGCTTTTGTTTACGATGAACATTTTCTCGCGATAAGGAGAAAATTGTGATTGTACCGTTTTTGTCTTTATGTTTTTTCTTTGTTCTTTGAATATGCTTTTGGATTTAGCTTTTGGGGAAAGCATCTGTGTCGAGGTCCCGTTGATGTGCTGTCAATAGACACAAATTTTTTCATGAACAACTCATGTATTTTCTGGTTGAAGTCGAGTCATATTTTATGATGCATTACTTTTCTAGAGAAATTACGCTTATCGTGATGATGATCATGCGGACGAATATGACAGTGAGGAGCTGAAAGACATCGGCATGGACGGATTTATTTCACTGAAAACATTTAGTCAGGGAAGAAGTTGGGTCAATTGATATAATTTTTTTACAAATGAGGCCATATTATTACAACATGGTGAATGATTTAAATGTTATTTATCTTAAGTGAAATGAACGAGAATATTTCAATTTGCCTCAGACTGTCAAGCCGTAAGAGAAACTTCTGGTCGTTCTCTATATGAGACATACGAAGATAGTATACAGATTTAGACATCATACATATGCGTTGCATCTCTCAACAACGCAGAGTAGAATAAAGGATTTCTCAATATAAATTCAACGATATAAATTTATTGCTGAACTGTGATACATGTTAAACATAATTTTCTAATTCTATTTCTCCCTTCGTATTTCGTAATTGATAATTCCGTACATCGCCAATTATTTTTCAGTTTATGTTTTGGACCATTTTATTTCTGTTTGCTTTTTTTGTTATATTCCTCACAGCCTACTGCTGAACTGCCTCATCCCATGCATAGTTGAATTCCGTGATGACAATTTACACACGTATATCTTCATCGCCAGTATTCTATCTTATTTGTGTGCATCATCTTGGTGATTATGTGAATCCATAATCTCTGGTTATTCAACGCCAGTTTTCTATCGATTCGAAAAAAAAAAGATACCTATATATGGGTACAGCAAATGACAAGCAACTAGGCTAATGCCATTACATCAATTTATAGTTTATAGGTAACGAATTGTAGTTGAAAGAAGCAGAGCTCGTTTATTGTGGTTGAGGTTTATACATTTGTGTATGCTTAAATATTAATTCATAGTGGCTGTGATTGTTCTTAATGTCGGTTTATAAAAAAGACATTCTTATTATTGAAATTTCTTTATTATTTATTTAATTTTTCTTTGCTCATGCTCCGAATGAATATCAAACAAACAATAATGAGACAAATGTTAATACCTATGAATATGTGACAGTTTTTCTCTCGAATAAAATAGGATGTAAAGTTTATGCCGTATGTAATGACAGAAAGAACATTGAATAAAAAGATATACAAAAACGGTGGACCGCTTTTTTCTAAGGATAAGAATTGTATTGGCTCAACAAGAGTTCCCTCATGTGGTCTGTAACTTCGAACATTCGGCCATGACCTGGTACAATGAAATCCGCTGTAATAATCACATCTAATCGATGCTTTGCTTGAACTTTTTCAAGCGCGGCTTTCCCTAACTGTTTCCAAATTGTTGGGTCATAAATATCCAATTCCTTCTCAAACAAATCTCCAGTGATCGCTATACAAGCGCGCTTACCATCAAACATACTATCAACAATTACCGTAATGTCATCATATGTGTGTCCTGGAGTCAAAATGATGTTTACACCTTCGCAAATCGTGTATCCTGCAGAAGGGAGAAATGAAATATGTAATCTGATGTTCCGATAAAGAAAAATGCGAAAATCATCAGTATATTACTGCTATTCGGTTCTAGTTCACGAAATATTGTTCGATTTTGAACACAGCTTCCCACTATGTGTTCCGCATTTGTGAAGAGATTATTATTTCCAATATGATCAGAATGACTGTGAGTACAAACGACGTAGTGGATATCGTCTGGTAGAATGTTTGTGGCTGCAAGGGCTGATGAGCAGAAATAATGTTTTTTATCGAGAGGAAAATAGGGCGGAGGGAAGTGTAGATCTATTCCATGTTGTCTGATTAGAACTAAATAAACAATGCTTTTCAGGCCTCCAAATTCCAGATAATTCATATATGTCAAATTATCACATACATGCATCTATATACGAATATATCAATCTCGAACCGTTTGTTTACCGTCTATGATTCTTTGCTTGTCCCATGCAGTCATTGTGTCAACGATGATATTTTTTCGCCCTTTTATCAATGTACAGGTGCAATTAGCTTCCATCTTCCCATCGCCCAAATCATTCGAATACCCATCAAATAGAACAATAACGTCATTCATTTTGATCTCGTAGGTTTTAGTTGAGCGGGGTCAGTCGAGGTTATACTACAATCAATGCACTGAATAATAATTCTCTTCTGCCCACATTTAGCTGTCAGTATCACATAAGTTTAATTGAATTCCCACTTTATGATACTCTCTGAAAGTTCCTGAAACAGGTTATGCTTCACTGGCAGAATCGTGCGTAATTTAAGTAATATTTGCGTTTTTGAACATAACCTATATGTATCTACACACAAATGTTGTGAACGTCAGTTGTAGAGGAACAACTTTTGAAATTGATGAACGAATATGAAATAAATAATTACCAAGGAAATTATAATAGAGTAAAATAAATATCCAGAATGAAATTGGTAAGTTGAGACACAATACACAAATATAAGAACCCAATACATGAATTGATTCAATTCTCAAAAAGTGTAATTGATATTTCCAGTATTGCTTATCGAGTGAGCCGACTAAACCATGTCTGGTATTAAGTTTCAAGGGTATAACATTGATGCTAGATTGTGGTTTGAACATGCAATCAATCTTAAACTTCATGCCGATTCCCATGGTTCCGAGTGCAAAATTCAACGCTCTACCGAATTGGTTACCACGAGACAATCATCAAGATTGGCGAATTGAGGGCGAATTAAAAGAATGCTGTGGTCGGGTATTTGTCGACTCTGTTCCGGAATTTTCTCCGCCACTCGATAAAATCGTTGATTTTTCTGAAATTGATGCGATTCTAATTTCGAATTATACGTGCATGCTGGCATTACCATTTGTCACTGAGGGAACAGGATTCAAGGGTATTGTTTATGCCACAGAGCCAACTTTACAAATAGGCCGATTCTTCATGGAGGAATTAGTACAATTCATTGAACAAACTCCCAGGACAACTCTAGCAAAATATTGGAAAGAAATGTTGCATGTTCTCCCATCACCTCTAGCCGATGCATTGAAACCGAAATCATGGAAACAATTATATTCCATATCGTCTGTTAATTCAGCATTGGCAAACATTCAACTAGTCGGTTATGATCAAAAACTAGTAAGTTAGAAATAATTTTCACAAATTACATAGAATTGAATTTTCAATTGACATTTTTTCAGGACATCTACGGTGCGTTGACAGTAACACCGATCAGTTCGGGGTATTGCTTGGGTAGCAGCAATTGGTTGATTTCATGCGATCATGAAAAAGTTGCTTTCGTCAGTGGTTCTTCGACACTAACAACACACCCACGTCCAATGGAGCAGACCACTCTTAAACAAGCCAACGTCTTGATCCTCACTGGTTTAACTCAAACACCTACTGCCAATCCAGACACAATGCTTGGTGAATTATGTATGACCGTTGCAATGACTCTTCGCAGTGGTGGTTGTGTACTCATTCCTTGTTATCCATCTGGTGTTGTATATGATTTGTTCGAGTGTTTGAGTACACATTTAGATAAATCCGGGCTGACGCAGATCCCTTTATTCTTCATTTCACCAGTGGCCGAATCATCGCTTGCATATTCAAATATTTTAGCCGAATGGCTTTCAACAAATAAGCAGAATAAAGTGTATTTACCAGAAGAGCCATTCCCTCATGCATTCTTAGTACGGAATGCTCGTTTAAAACATTTTACTTCTGCATGGGCAAATGGTTTTAGCACGGAATATCGACAGCCATGTGTAGTTTTTTGTGGCCATCCAGGTCTACGCTTTGGTGATGCCGTTCATTTTGTACAGATGTGGGGTAATAATCCACAACATACTATTATATTTACGGAGCCAGATTTCCCTTATCTCGATGCTCTCGCACCGTTTCAACCGTTGGCAATGAAAGCTGTGCATTGTCCTATTGACACCTCATTGAATTTCACACAAGCAAACAAACTGATTCGTGATTTGAAGCCGGAAAATCTGGTAATACCGGAATCTTACGTTCAACCTCCTTATACGGCGCCTCATCGTCTCGATTTAATTATTGAACCTGTCGGTGAAAAACCGCTCATAACATTCAAACGAGGGGAAGTGATAAAATTACCGCTGACACGCAAGAAAAGCAGAGTTTTCATTCAACCAGATCTGGCAAGTAATATTATTCCCAGCGAAATTAGACCAGGATTGAGTTTAGCTTCCGTCACTGGGGAACTGGAGGTCAAAGATAATGTTTACACATTCAAAATTCTTGATGATAAGTCGAGTTCGGAAAGAAACGCACAAGAGTATGCCATTCCAAATAAGGAGGATATCATTAGAGAGCGTAAACATGAGTATGGTAACATTGATCTTCAAGACTTGATGCAAAAGTTGACTCAGGAAGGTATTCACGGCGCAAAATTGCAACATGGCAGTTCAAACTCAGCAACGATACATCTAGTGAGTATACATCGAATTGATTATAGCGGAGATACTATACAACATAATAATTTGCATTATACGTTTATCTCTCTGGTTTCTCAGCAGGATGAAGACACAATAATCCAAATATCCGACAATTCAACTCATATATTTTGTAATGGTAATCACAGTCTCCGAACTAAACTCAGATCCATTATAATGCAATGTCTGAAACAGTTTTGATGAAAATAAAGCTGGGAAAATTGAGAAAAAATGTATTAAGTATCGACTCATGTAAATAGGTAAAAATAAGTTAATTGTATGACTTTCCGTTTAACAATTATATGGATACAAGATTCTCATATTATTAATCGTTACACTATTTAACCAGATGATTACTTTCTATGTACGTCAGAATACAAACTATACATGATCGCAGTCTAGTGAAATTATCAAGGATATATAATTAAATAACAAATGGATTAGTTGACTCTGATAGTTTGTTCCGAAATCGTTATTTTTGCTGGTTAAGCCAATACGACTCATTCATCGAGGAAACAAATACTGTTAATCTCCAACCCTAATTCGTTATTACTAATGAATATACTTCAAGTTACAGAGTTGATGATACGGGGATTAGTTGTGCTATCGCTCAAGCTTTTGCGGGTGATTGTGATGAATTCAGGAATTTTATAACACTCGATTCGCGAGCCACACACACAGATTCAAGTAAATCTCTTTTATATTCTGTAGCTACTTCATTGTCATTCCTTCATGGCTACCCTGGAAATATAGAATTCATCGCTTAGTTACCAGTTGCGAGACCGATCGCAACACCCGCGGCGAAAGAAGCGATGAAAAAGTGAATTTCTCGAGGTCTGAATGTTCCCTCAGAGTCCGTTAGACCATGGTACCAACGACGGCCTTTCGCCTTACTGGTCTTCAACAATGATTCAGCTTTGTCCAATTTTTTATCGACGAATCTCTCCACCTGTAACACGAAATCATCTTCATTCGTTCATTCAACTCGAGATGTAGATATAATGCGATATTAAACAGAAATTAAAATGAAAAAGCGGTAAATTTTGAAAACATTTAGTATTTATTTTGATTGAAACATAAAGACCGGCATATTAAAAAACTTATTAATCACGTGATAATAATTTTGGGGTCAGTTCCGTAATATATTTACAGGCGCGCGATCAGGCACGCTATTCAAGTCTTATTTTTGTTAGATCTGACACATAAAATGATTTCACATTGCTAAGCCAAGTATGAAACCACCCAGGAAACTTGTGGTCACGAATGAATTGTGTCGACACCAAAGCCCTACCTGTAAAATTATTCATCGTATTCAATTTTCTATAACAATTAGAATAGAGTCTTTTTCGCCAAGATATTACCTTATCGAGAAGTTTGGGCCCTTCACCAGTTATCTTTTCTTCCACTTTATCAGACAATTTTTCAGCTTTCTTCTGTATTTTGTCCCAATTTATTTTTATGTAGCCTTGAGTTGCTGCGATTTGGAGAATGATTATTCCACCACCAACCGAAAACGCAACAACTTTTCCCACTTTCATTGCGAGGAAGCCTGTTACCCTAAACGGTTTTGAAAGTGACAAAGGAAAAGAATTACTTCATCAACATCATAAATTGGACTCCGATCGAAATATTATGTATGAGTTTGATTCGAATATGTTTGACATCATTTTTTGGTATGACATAGCTAGGGCGAAGTGAGGAACAAGATGTTTCAATGAATTAAGACGTCGGGCCTAGGGAACCGTCCATAGAGATATGAATCAGATGATTATTTTAAATCTTCGTATTGATATTAGATAAGGTGATGCAATATCTAAAAAAAATTTTATTACCATCCTGATGACGCACCAATAACGATCTGTTTTGTGGCGGACGTTTTGCTCACATCACCAAGCATTTTGTCGATAAAATTTTTAGCGTCATTCGTGACATTTATTTCTTCGATATCATTGTTAATATTTTCGGATTTATTCTGCGATTTAGACGGATGACCCATGTTGCGTTGATTCTCTTCTGAAAGCAGATCCATAGCCTTTATCCACAAATTATCTTCGACAAGAATTTTTCCGATGACATCGTTTGAAAAAACGATGAATCTCACCGGTGTAATAACCTCTTTGTTGTCTGTTCGGTCGTTATCGATTTGATATACTACGAAAAAAGACACTTTTTTATATAAAATAATTTGGATTGACCAATTGTCCTTGCCATGAAGGCTACAGACTGACGAAGGCCATAAAAATACAATTGCAGAAAGATTTCATATATACGTACCTGAGAAAATTCTTTTGTGCGAAATGATACATCAATATTTCACCACTAGAAGTCGCACTTCTTGCGCAAACGCAATCGTGGAACTTTTGAATTATGAAAAATATTGAGATGAGCAATATTTGTGATAATTGTTAAAGCGAATGATTTAGATGTCCGTAGTCCAGGACATTGCTCTCCAAGATATATCACGTTCCCCACTACCCAATGAAATTGCGTCGACGACATATGCAGTTAACAATTGTCAATTCGATGTTGATGAAAAAATAACGATATATCGAGATATCAAGGACAGGAATAGATTCGTCGGGGAGCAGCAATTGAGAAGAGAACAAATATTATATACTTTATAGGCTGTTCAAAATGGACATACATAGAAATACATTAAAATTTCATATCCTTTGATGATTCAAAGAATTTAATTCAATTAATATTCCACTATCAACAAGCTTGATGAAATGGAAATTGATATATACATAAAAATTTTCGTACTCTCCAATGACATAGGCAAACGAAGTAGTCAATGAAAATGCAAAAGTAATGAAAAATAGTTTATGTATACATGCTCGCAGATTATGTACCTCGTTACAACCACTATATTCATGTGTTATATCGTCGTTCCAATTCAAATGGTAATTGCACATGAAAACGAATAATTATTTTTTTTATCTTTGCAAAGCGTAGACAGACACCGAAAATTTGAAGAATGAGTAGTTCTTTATATCTAACTTCTCATTTCGTAACTGTTAATGAATTAAATTGATAGAATTATGAGTTAATACTGAATCGGAGATTTTTCAATTTAAAAATTATAACAAAGAGCGAAGAAAGAAGATACACATAAAGCATAGTCATCAATGATTTTTGTGTGTCTGTTGCTTTGCTAATGATGATTCTTACGTTTTTCGTATGCTTCGTATATATTTCGAGAATAAATATTTGTCAATGAATATTGACCTACTACCACTAAAAGCGTCGTTTTCTATGTAACTAGACAAGTTGTATAGTCACTTTATTCATCCTCTCATTATAAATATGATTGATAGGTTGACATGAAAAAAGAGAATAACCGAAGACGAAGAGACAGAGAAGAAATGAGGAGAGAAACAGCAAGAGAGGGAGATATAAAGAAAGGACGAAGTGAGTGAAACGAAACGATTGATAGATGAGAAGAAATAGATGATGAGTATCGGAAACGTAATTGACAATGTCAACAATCGTGATTCCCATGAGAGTAATCAGTGTAACATACAAATATGCATCACTTCAAATGTTTCGTTGGGCAATCCATTTGATCTCTTTTCTTCCATCCTCTTTCGCTTTTAGTTAGTGCGTATCATCAGATGGAGTTTTCGCCCAGTTCTATGATATTGGTGGTATCTCGAAGTTTACACTGAGATTGGCTGAGTGCGCAAGTTTTACTATAGTCGAGAGCTTCACAGCAACTCGAGCTGCTTCATCGAGATCATCAACAGGGACAATTTTCAGACCGGCATTAGCAATAAGAGCTTTGGCTTCATCAACATTCGTACCCTGAAAAAGTGATGTCATTTGACGTAATGATACAATTTGCAAACCATTTTTTGCGCTGTTATTAATCGTTGTTATCACTTACTTGAAGTCGGACGACGACTGGGATTTTGAGATCTAATTCTTTCGTAGCGGCGATGATTCCTTCAGCAATTACATCGCACCTCATAATTCCACCGAAGATGTTGACAAGTAGTGCATGTACCTGTTTAGAGAATCGATAAATTTATGTCGTCTTGTATACATTACGACAGTTGAAATTTACGAGCTTACTTTTGAATCAGAGGTGATAATTTTAAACGCTTCTTTGACAGCAGACGTCGTTGCGCCACCACCAACATCCAAGAAATTCGCTGGTTCACCGCCATGAAGTTTAATGATGTCCATTGTAGCCATCGCTAATCCTGCACCATTCACCATGCATCCAATATTGCCATCCAATGCAATATAATTGAGATCGAATTTGGCAGCCTCGACTTCTTTCGTATCCTCTTGTGTCCAATCACGTAAAGCGAATAAATCTTTTTGTCTGAATTCAGCATTGTCATCGAATCGGCATTTGCAATCCAGAGCAAAGTCTAAAAAATATAAAATGTTAGCGTATGTGAAATGCAGGATTAGTATTGAAGAATTGAATATTGAATCTTACAGTTGCCTTGAATGTCTTCGGCGAGAGGATTTACTTCGAGCAGAAGAGCATCTTTTTTCACAAACATTGCATACAGATTCAAAATAATATCTGAGATATAATCGCGAACATTCCCCAAGCCGAGTTTATCAGCCACACGTCCAGCTTGTTCTTTCGTTATTCCTTTCGTGATGTCAATCGGCTCGTACATTATGGCACTCGGATTTGTCGCTGCAACTTCTTCGATATTGACACCACCTTGACTTGAGGCTATTATTACCGGACCCTGAGCAATGCAACATTAATTACGAATCAAGTATGACGCAGTACCATCATCCTCAATCATAGAGTCATTTTCCTAGAGAGAACTATACGCATTGCTGGAGAGGAAACAATGGGAACAAAATATTTTAGAATCTGAATATGCATTTGATGAATTCCAATTTTGTATTGGGTGATTTTAAATCATTGGCCACTTCAGTGATACATATTTTATCATATGGTGAACATGTCATGAATGAGAAATATTGTATCATGTCCATGAATATGAAATTGACAAAGAGATATTTTGAGTAATGAAAGAATATGCGTTGAGTTTATGTGGGAGTTTCAGTTAATAGTATCATAATTTTTCGGGAATCAACTCACCCCAAAGGCTCGTTCCATCATGACCGCCAGATAATACTCTTTCCTTGGGAACATACGTTGTGCAACCATGACAGCATTACATATTCTTCCAGCTTCACCAGTTTGTTTCGTGATGAGTAATTTCCCTAACATTTGGGCTGCCAGATCTTTTGCTTCTTGTGGTCTGGAAGAACGAATCATGTAATTTTCGTCAGCCGAATGGAGTCTGTAATAGATTGCTCACATAGGCAATAAACTTAAACATACGTCTCACACATCTTCACACCGCTGACAGAACTATCCTTAAAATGGCCTTTACCACGTCCTCCGGCCAATACTTGTGCTTTTAAAACTATATCCTTGGTATTGAGGCCGGCTGCGAATTTAGCAGCCTCGTCAGGAGTTTTGGCAACTCCAAATTTTGGGGTTGGAATCCCAGCTTCATTGAGAAGACTGTAGGAAATATGTTCATGGACATTGAGGAATCGCACAGATTGTTTACGCAATTCACTTTTTCGGGATAGTATCTGAAAAAAATAACGCCTCGAATGAAGAATCATATTCCTCCTGCAACTCTTCTGATGACGTAGGTTTTCCTTTAATAGTTCTCGAGATATTAAGAAAAATTCTTTCAAAACAACATCAATCTTATCATGTCAATCATCCATATCATCACTAGCCATGATACTAATGTCATATTAAATCTAATGAATGTATTCGCGGACTTTGGATGGGGAATGACACATAATAAACATAAAATGAATGGACGTCACAGAAGTGTGATGCCAAAGAAGCGAAAGATATAGAAATGAGTTATGATTATTTAGCTTTGTATTGATTACATAATGACAATTAGATTGATATAAATTGTAAAAATAAATAGAGAATCAGGTCAGTTATGCGATATGTTTCACAAATAATTGAGTCCTTGGATCCAAATGACCCGACCTTGGCGCCCAATTTAGTTGACGTGGTACAATTTTCAAATATAGAAATCACTATGCGTCCTCCGCCCTAGTCAAGGCCAACTCATGACGAATTAGCTCGATTTGTTATTATAAACGAATATTGTGAACATTTTTCCGGGGACCCGTTATTATTTGAGGTTATATTATGCTAACAATTGGATTGGAAAAAATATACCTTGGGACCGTTTAACCGGACAAGATTCTCAGCAATTGATATTGTCCGCGATAACATGGTAGCCATCTTTGCTCGACGATGGAGGCAGACTGGCAGGCTGTCCACTGATTGTCAATTAAATTGGCTTGGTGTTGTACGTAGAGCTATATCTACTTTTTCTTGAGCGTGATCATGAGCCAATTGTTTTTCAGGACGTCCCTATGCTCTTACTGATTCGTCCAATGCAGTGGGGATTTTCTTCCAACTCTTTTGGCGATACGACATTTCACATTGACTTATTATTTCCATAGATCAGATACGTTACGATTAGAAAAAAAAATTAATATGCTCTAACCAGACATGTACGACGGACTGTTGAGCGATCTTCAAGAAATTTTGGACATTAATTAATGAAACTGAATCAAAATATGCTACTTTGAATTAGTTTAGTGTTATTTAGGAACTTTTTGTGACTGTGGTGTTAGTCCTGGATTTTGTTGGTAATAAAATTTTGAAGGCCAATTCTGAAGAGGAACGCAATACCTCGTTGGAATATAAACACGACAATCGGTGACGTTTGCGATAACGTAATACAAAATCGTGAACTCGTTGGCGAAATAATGAATGATTTATCTAATAGCTTCCACCAATAGATCATAATTGTATTGGATTCATCAAATGGTTATGTAAATTCAATTCAGTAACTTATAATTTATCATTGGTTACATAATTTTACTGCTTCCCATACATTCACTGATACAATAACATAAAAGAAACAATACTCATGCAAATAGTGGAATCAAGTATAAGACTACTAGAGGCATTTATAAACAATGATTGATATCCAATTAGAGATAAGCGATGAAAACAAATATTTCATTACATGTAGAGTTAAAAATAAATCTAGTGAATATTTCTCGGAAAAATCTTCAGACCGCTATTAATACACCGTGCTACTACAATCGTTGACATACATATATGTGAGAATGTATCCTACGCAAATTTTGAATTCACACTTCGCAATTTAGTAGAGTATGTGTATTAAGTAATATTTTGTTTTTCAATAACTATTATTCATTTTTTTCCTTCCTTTCTATTATACATTTGTGTACAGGGTAGTACACGACAACAATATGAGGTGTATGCGTTCAGTGTCAAAATGAAGAAAGATTGATATCGGTCGACGTGACGAAGTCTATGTTTATCAATGGAAATTGTTATCTTTCCTGCTGTTTTTAATATTTAAAAGCTAAATCTATCATTGAGAGTTCGTCCAGTAACTCCCAAATTGTTTGACACGCTGTACATGACATCACTGAAGCTGCGGTCGTCTGCTGATCCGCTGGATTGCATTAACGCAGTTGGACGCGTGCGAGAACGGGAACGTGAACGAGACCGTGCACGAGCAGCCAGTGGGGCTCTAGATAGCTGTGAAAAAAATGAGAATAATTAAGAATGGTGATGGATGATAGAGTAGAGAGATATACACATCGTCAATTTTATTTACCGTATTGATATTTGAACGCGATGGGCGAAATGGAGACCTTTCTCGAGCAAGCTGTTGAAAATTGTTCCCAGCAGGTCGACTCTGACGTGGTGCAACACTCATTGCACGTTGATGATAACTCGGATCATAAGTTTTCCCCAAAGTACATATGAAATTGGTATTTGGGTTTGGATTCATTCGTGCAGCACTGGAAAATAAGTACTCAGTTATTTTTTATCCACGTAACAATATTTTTGGATTCGGAGATTACGGAAAGATTGATAGAATAGAACAATGGACTGGTTGATAGATTAGATTAAAAAATTCCTCATTATTTGATTTACTTAATCCTCATGAATTTTTGTTCATATTGTGCACGTCTTTGAGATCGCAGAATTTGATCAGAACGTAGTCCGCCCGTGCTGAATAATTTCTGCGATGAAATGAATTGCTGGCGACGGTCGAGCGCACGTTGTTGGATTGTCGATATAAATTTACTCGGTCGACGAATCTATAAAGTATAATTCCATTACTGTTGAATGAAAGAGAATACTGGAGTCAATCAAGAAGACTGTATTATTTGATCTTGTCTCCTCAACTCACCATGTGGTCATTGGGCAGTTGCTTTTGTGTTTGTCTCTGGAGCAACAATTGCTTGGCACGTTTGACGCGATTTCTATAAGCCACTTGCGCTGGACTCTGATAACCAAGTCTATTGTGAACAGAATTGGGATCACGCAAATCAGGGAGGCTGTTTGTCCGCTTCAGACCCTTGTTGTTACTGTTGTGAATGTTGTTATTGTTTGTGAAAAATTTCTTGATGATAGCTGTAGCAGTATTATTGTTGGTTCGGCTTCGTGATCGTGTGGGCCCGATTTTTGTATTTTTTGTGCGACGTGCCGTGAATGCACTGATTTTGTTGCTATTCTGTTGCTGTGATTTTGAAATTTTATTCAAATTATTGCTGCTCAAAGATCGTTTCAGATGTCCATTCTGTTGCTTGTAACGTTTCCCAATAAATCCAGTGTTTGGTTGTTTTCGTTGAAGGCGCCAAGCTTGACTACGCTTTTTCAGTGTATTTGTTGCTGTCGGCCTAACATTTTTTCGGAAGTTCGGATCCTGAACTTTGAGGCCACCGCGTGGTCGTGCATTTCCCAGATTCCTGTTGGTATTTTTCTTCGGGCCACCTTTTCCACCAGTGGCCATTGACTTTTTCTTCTTTTCCTGACGTGTCATCTTTATGATTTCATCTTAAAAGGAAGCGAAATTAGGTAGATGTTGATGATTCATTTTTTATCGTTTTTTTCTATTTTCGATTGTGCTTTTTTTAAATCTTATTCGTGTGAGCGTACGGTATCGCCAATGACTCAATTATCAAAACAACAATATATAAGATTGTCATTGGTGACAATTAACAAAAAAAATAAATAAACCTGTGTCACCCAATCGTGAAAAAAAACATTGCAGGAGTATAATTGGAGGAGGAAAAATTTCTGTGCTTGATTTCACCTTGAAATCGTTCACCTGATATCTCAGCCAGATAACCAAATATTTTCTCAGCCCATATGATGTTGGTTTTTTTTACTTATATTTTCTTAATGATAGTATTATCGTAATCATTGTTGCAATTCGATTTTAGACATGAAATGGATGTCTGCAATCGTGGGAACCCTTTCTGCATTATATGTCGATTGAATCATCACATAATAGAGAATGAAATTCAATTCAATTTCAATCATGCGGATAAAATTGGTAGCTGAGCCTTCTGCTTAATGTGATTCACACGTACTAGGAATCATTCGGAGTTATGCCCGTTGAGAATCATCATCCACACTCTTCATAACACAAATTCATAACTTAGAATGCTATCTGTCACGATATTTTCTATAATCTCATTTTCCATTGTTCCATGATCTTGGTCAACATCTGTTGCAGGTAATCATTCCAACCGCAATCACTACAAGCCATGATCGTCATAATTGTTATCGCCAGTATCGATGTTGCTTGACGCTTTTCGTTTCTCATTCCATTTCTACGTCATTGTTAAATGTTATATGAATAAAAGATACGTGTATGAATTATCAGAAAGTGTTTTAGTTCGCATGGATGGTGATATTACAATGGTTTGGCTCTGCGATGCTCGGCCGTACGCTCACAAACGGTTATATTATTACATCACGCCTATTGAAAGACTTTCGTGACTCTGGCCACTTACCAAGAGACATATTAACTTTCGCGTCAATTTCGGCCATATTACTTTGGCTATTATTTATATATTCCGTTAGATTTTTTTATTTTTCCACAATCTACGAAGTCACAAATGTATATTCTCCGAATATATGATCACACTGGCAAACGCGATTTAATAGAACTAAAATGTAAGCAGACCAAAACGTTCAACGAACGATTATAAAATGGCGAATGCAATGGCATAGGACTTCATATGTATGTAGGTAACGCACTATCTTTTTTTCTTCGAAATGCATGGCTGCGGATTGTACATAAATGGAGTGGTAGATGGTGGCGCCCCGTCTACCCTCTGTCGGTAGAGCGGTGGATTGCGCATTGCCAACTATGTAGGACATCGTGTAGATGGTTGAGTGAAAATATGAGGAAAGTTCTTCAGCCAGATTGACTGTAGCAATAAAATTACTCTCAATATCAACAAAAGAAGATCTGCACGTGGTTTACATGCAAACATCTTAACGTCATACCAGTGCTGCCGAAAGGTGGGATTTTTTTACCCCCTCTATACACGTCATTTATACGTGCTTCAAGCAAGCGCGGCGCTATGGAAGGGGTAGAAAAATCCCACGTTTCGGCAGCACTGCGTCATACGAATAAATCATCAATATTTCGTGGGTGCTGTGGGTCACGTGAACGTTCATAGGTTAGAAATTTCGATTGTTATAATTAAAATTAACTGAGTTACAATTAAAATATTAATGTTGTTCATAGAGTTGGAGTAAAAATGAGCGAGTTTGTTGTAACTCGATCTGCACAAGTAAGAAAAAACAGTCACGAAAATTTTCAGGCCGTAACATATATCGCACCGAAGAAAAAAATTAAATCTGAAGATGATAATCATAATCGAGAAACTATATCATCAAATTTCCGAAAACAGCATCGAGATTCGGAGTTATCAAAAATTGATCCGAATCGTGAACATGAACGGGAGATGAAACGTTTGAGATGGGATGTAATGAAATTTGGTTCATCTGGATTTGAAGGTGTAGCCAAACGTGAAGCTAAAATAGCATTAGCCATCAAATTAGGTGCTAAACCACCTAAAAATCATAGACAAAATTACAAAAAATTGATATTAGAGAGGAGCAAGGCAAAAGAAGCGGCAGCGGAGAAACAAAAAAATAGTTCTGGTTTGTCTGCAAGTTTGAAAAAGCCGGCATTGAAGAAGAAACCACGAAAAGAATCAGGTCTATCAGAGTCGTATGGCAAAGTCGAAAAAAAACGAGGGAAGTGAATAGAAACAATTGTACACCGACAAGAATTATTATTATGGTCATATATGTCATAATCATTTATTATTGCTAATGTTCATATTGTTATTTCGATAATGTACAATACATAGCATACAATAACGTGTAATAAAATAATATTTTTCATATTACTCACATGGGTTTAGCAAAAAATCAACCCTTTTCCAAAAGTCAACACGATAAAAATGTATCTCCGTATCCTTTCAAAAATTTCTCTATATCTGTTCAATTGATTTATGTTTATTTTTCTCTTCTTTTCTTCCAATGGATAAAAATACAAAATAATTCGTAGGTTGCAGTATATCTAATGCCACAATGGAATGATTCGGCATTCGATAAACAGTCGATGTATATAAATTTTTGTAGCTCCCTGATTCTTTTTATAGATCAGTCGTACGCGGTGGCAGTTGGTGCTACCTCCAACAGCATCTGCAGAAAAACATTAACTCCTTCTGTGGAAGATAAACAAAGGAAGCATCACATTAAATAAAAAGATGATCTATAGACTCAAATCAATCAAAACTATCAACAAGAACTTACCCATGAATTTGGGCACGTATCTGTATTTGACAAATGGGAGGTAGAATAACATGCCAGCAGCGATAAAAGCAGCGGCATACAGATATTCAATCTGTGGTTTGTCAATTATTGGGGCAACTATCAGGTACGCAGAGATTCCTAGGACAAAGATTGGTATAACAAGCGGACATTTGTAGGGCCGTGGATGATTTGGTCGTGTTTTGCGCATGACCAGCAGCGCAAGCATTGCACCACCGTAAAATATCCAAGCGGTAAAGGAAAAGAAGTCAATTAATGAGTCAATATTACCGGACAATACCATCGCAGCTAGAATAAAATGAAAATCCTTATTAGTCAGGAAAAAAGTAGATACAGGAGAAGTCGCATCATGAAACAGACATGCAAGAATTACCAGCGACTAATGAATGAAAAATCAGTCCGGGTGCGGGCGTAAACCGACGCACGTGAACGTAACTCAAACAGTCAAGAAGATGACCCTGCCGTGATGCTGCAAAGCAGAGCCGGCCAGCAGCGAAAAGTGTTCCATTTGCAGAGCCGAAAGTACTTACAGCAACTGATAGTGGCATAAGCCATGCCATTACGCCAAGTATCCGGTTTCCAAATGTCTGAAAAACAAATATACGGCCTAAACAACTTACACGAGAGTTGGATATAGCTTCACTAGTATAGGACTATCCAAATAAAAATTCTTACCACAGCCACGGCCTCGCTCTCGATCATTTCCGTCGGTGACATCACTGCCAAATAAGAAAGGTTAATGAGGGCATAACAAATAGTGACAAGAGGAATTCCAATCATAATGGACCTCGGTAAATTTTTTGATGGATCTTTAATCTCTTCTGTGACATAATTCAAATTGTTCCACCCATCATACGCCCAAAGGCCAGTATAGAATGCCGTAGCAAGTCGACCAATGTTGACTGGATCATTGCCATCCATTGTTTCAAATGCGCCATCCAGATGTTGAGTATTACCTTTACCTAATGACCACATGCCACCAACAATCACCACCAAAATTGCAATCAATTTGGCAGCTGTGAATGCATTCTGTACACCAGTGGCGAGATTCACGCTATAGCAGTTGACAAGTAATATGACGGTTATAGCAAGTAATCCAACGAGTTTGACAAGGTGTTCGGGTGGTTCGCATTCAGAAGCAAATGCTTCAACAGCATACTGTGCAAATGACAGGCAGATAATTGCCATTTGTGACGGCTTCAACACAAGAGTCGATGTCCAAGAAAACAGGAATGCTGGTGGTGCACCAAATGCATCCATAAAATATGCATATTCAGCACCACTGCTTGTATTCATTGTACCAAGTTCAGCATATGCCAATGCTCCGCACAAGCTCAATACACCACACGCAGTCCAAACAAGGAAACTGATGCCAATACTACCAGTACGTATCAGTAATCCTGATGGCGAAACAAATATTCCGGAGCCGATCATTGTACCAACAATTAGAGCCACCCCACTGACGAGTCCCACCCGTCTCTTGAGGTGAACAGGGTCGTTCGTCTCTGGGTCCTTCCTCTCCAACCCTCCACACCCTCCATTACTGTCTTCATTATTGCCCATCCTAGCTGCCAATCCATCGCCTTTGTTTTGCGTCGCGCTATTCCTGCGAAACTTCCATTTGCTCCTTTTTCCTCTTCCTGTATCGTGTACACCCGTTCCTGCGTCTTCTCCAATACCACTCTCAGAGTAGGTAAGAGATTCACCGTCATATACCTCACCATTCCGTGGTTCCGGCTCGTGTCCCACACTAGCTGTAATTAGAAAAGAATCTGTACAGTCAACGATTACATTTATCTATCTATCGCGACTTATCCGTAATGTTTGCTTGAGTTGTGGACTAAATGTGCTATCTAGAAGACGAAAACCGTCCTATTCAAGATTGCACCTACATGCATTTATATTATTTGACTGTGATGTGGAAGAGATAAAAGCAGGGTGTGCGTGCTGCATCCCTGTGGTGAACTGAATCACGACAATATATTGGCACGTTGATCGCCCGGGAGACGTGAAAACCGCTTAGCGCTCTTCTGTCCTTCTGACAACTAAACACACGACTTTGTGCCACCTCTTATTACATTTCAACTAAACACTCTAATATGTTAGCTCTGTAAGTTGCATAGGTATACAAATGTCGTCGCGTGCTAAAAATATTATCCGTATATCATTGAAGTAAATCGATGTAAAAATATATCGATCGTCGATTATAGACAAGGGAGCGTCGAGCCCTGGAAGAACGTATAGCTGACAATTGCATAGAATACAAACGTGGGCCCGCCTTCAAGGTCACCTTGAGTAGTATTACTATCGATCGGTGCGGTGGTATTCAATTCATGTCAAACTATGATATGTTCTTCGTTCCGTCATTCATTCTCGCCAGTTTAATTCAAAGTAGAATCCTTCTTCCGTATTACTCTCCAGATTATCGAGTAATTGTTGACAATTTTCCTTCCGTATCTTCGGTGTCCGATCTGGCCGTGACATTGATGAGTGTGTAGATTTTGGCATGAATACTCATAATTCCGTGGAGACCGTTTTGGCGCAATACAACATTTCATGAATTTAGCATAAGGCTTTACTTATTTTTTACCGGCGCACCACGTGATGGAATGTGCAATATGCATGTGGTTAGCGAAAATTGAAAAGGCAATAGAGGAAGTTGAAGCGACGTGTAAATCATTTTGAAATTGTTACGCGATGACAACAGTGGTAGAGGCGGTGACGGATAAAGATACCACTTCGTAGTGACTGTAATGAGAGACATGGATACTCGGGTGAGTTCTGAATATCTGTCATAATGATTACTCATGTGACATTTTCATTTTTAACTGATCTACAACTCTACTCACATCAACTATAAAGCTTCTATTACTTCCATATGATTCGTAGAGTTGAATTACAGAACATGGACCGTATCTGGTATCAGCTGCGAGTAGTGGGATTTTATTTATTTTTCAGAAATTAAATTCATACTATTTTTACATGCGTCGGTGGTGGGTATTTCTAGTGCTCACGCATAATCTTCGATCCAAATAACAGAACCGGAATGATATTAAAAACATAAAAATTCTTTGTGAATACATCTCCGGTTTCCATTCAGCATTTCCAACAAAAATATAATTCAGTGATATCAATCGAAAAAATCGTCGTCGAGTTTACGTAGTCATCAATAGATTTTGAATGTATAACTGATATTATACCAATGACCATAATATTGAGCAAGGATTTATTTTCAGAATGTGTCGCGACGCCCTCGTAAACTGATCTCGACTATACATAAATGGTTCTGAGGAATGATGCAATGTTGACTAGATACTGAGCATTTGAACAAATAAATCCATCAAGCGGAATAATCGGTTAGTCCACTCTTTAATGATATTTATCTAAATAATATTCCGACTCTCACCCTGGATCGAGAATTAACTACGTATCTTGATGTGTTGCAGTTGAGCAGGGTTCCACGACAAGTCATAAACTCAGAATAATCAATTGAATTCAAGGTGAACAACGATGACAAAAGTGTGATGGCGCCTAACTATGCATGTTCACATTCATTTAATTGTCGCAATAGACTTGGTCCGTCTTCCATCAAATATCATCAGTGGCCGTGGTGCGTGCAACATACAAACACAGATACAACATGTGGATACATTTATAATTAGTCGTACGAGCGACTAGACATCTATCCGGGACATATATTTTCGGTTGAGCACGTGCTCTACCACTCTCCTCAGTCACATCATCGACTGTGTCGCACGTTGAATCTACATTAGTCCGAGCAAGAGTCCAATGACGCCGTTCCATTCGCTGATCAGATGTCTTCAATCATTGCGAGTCTAAATATATGTATTTATAAATGCGCGGTTGGCGCACGTCAACACATGGGATTGCTCTTCTCATGTTGAGCGCGCGAAAAGACTATTGTGCGTTTATTAAATGAAATTGGATTTGATTGGCGTGGCGACAAAAGCGCGAACGCGCGCTTCCACACACTGATATTATTGCGCATGAAAGTCGTGTGTTTCAGGATTGACTGGGAATAGTGAAGATAGCGTGAGTGTTATCAAATGAGCTTTGAATAGTTGTTGCTTTGCATTCCTATGTTGTTATTTATATTTACCTCGTTTGAAGGGCGCGACATGCATGACTCTGGGTAGGACCGACAAGAAGGGCGGACCGTGAATCCGCCTCTCATGACACTTCGGCGACTTTTACAAGCTTTTGCCTGGCTGTTTCAATATTGCGCTTCTCAACCTGGCAGAAATTGATTCTCCCTTGTTTGCAGTGACTGTTTTCCTCGATACTTGATGATGAAACCTTCTCTCCCAATTCTAATGTTAATGAATCAAACGAAATAATTCAGGTTTTATATTGATAATTATATTCATGTAATCCAATTTTATGCAATGTGCTGTAACTAATTGTTCATTAATTAATTATGTTCTCCACGATGCCACAGGTTTTTAATGAATCATGAATGACTTTTCATTTTATTTTATGCGGCCTGGTACGCACTTGAGTTTAGCTCAGTGTATATCAACAGCGTAACGACGTACTCTTAATGAGGAGTTGCGGCAGACTGGGCGGTACACACAGAAAGTAACACAGACCGTACTGAACAATATTACGATATGTATAACAGATAGAGTTATAATACCACTAGGAAGGGTCTATCCAAAAAGACGTCGTGCAGCCTTCTGACAGCATAACAGCCGGGCACACTCGTTATATATTACGACATTCAGCGTCGGCGCTGCTGATACAGGCACAACCCTCAGAATCGCTCGATATCCCCTGCTCCCTCTTCTTCACTCGATGTGAAATTTAATTTCTCATCCAATGTGTATTCACATGGACCCATTGGAATAGTAAATGCTCTTTATCATCGGTCCGTTGGGTACTTCTATAATTTTGCTCTCTGAGATAAATATATATTTATAAACTCATGCATTAATGAATTGTTACATAAAGTTTTTTAGTTGTAGTGAGAAATCTGATATGGTATGAAAAATTTGACTCATTAATTGTTGAACGCACCAATATGGCAGTATTTAATTAAATTGTTACAGTCATGATGTTATGCATGTATTTATTACAATATCATATATGTAAATAGATTTTCATTTCATCCAGTTAATCTCTCCATTTATGCTAGGCCCAATTATTCATGTTCCACATTGAAAGACACCCATTATAATAAAAAAAATACTCACAATGAAGGGGAGTATTACGAACGTTAATTCATTATCATAATAATAAAAGTTATATGTATATTTATATAACAATAATCATTCTTTTTTATAAGCGATAACAATGGTGGATGTGAGAACAAAAATAATCGCTCGTCGGAGGAATGTACTGTATTCTGAGTGAAATCTTTTTTTGTTCTCACTTTTTGCAATTTTTCCTCTTCTCTCCTTAGCGTGCCCCAATGAAATAGCGATAGATGATCGTAGCTAGTACGCCAAGAGCAACTGGGATCAGCCAGGATCTCCATGAGCCACTGGAATTGCCAATCATCACATCACCATGCAGCAGCGACTATTCATGGATATTCGATAATTACAGTTATTTCATGCAAGGGGATATAAACTTGAAACTTTGGGTTCGTTAACTGAAGCACATTTTTGGAGCAATGAAAATAAAGCGTTCATTAAGTCAATAATTTAAATGTTATATATGTATATAGCAACTTTGTTCCGTATAAATACCTGGAGCCATCCTCGCCACCGCTGCCATCAGCCCAACCTTTATTTTTCTTCTCATCCTTGGTCGAAATATTCCGCTCTTCCTACGGAAAGATATCAATTAAATTATGACATTTATGAATCATCATTATGATCAATCGAAAGTCTGGAAATTATTATTACGTGGACAAGCTCGCCAACTTTGAAGGGTTCCATCATTTGTCTGGCATCACTCGAATGACCAATGTCTTCGAAAGGTTCTGTGGAGTCTTTTCCTTCTTGCTCCAACAGAACTTCTGCACCACCTGGATGCTTTCATTCCCAACGCGATCGAAAAAATATTCATGTTTACATTGATTGTCTGACTATATATTTTTGCATGATATTACATGCATATTATTTCTAACCTCATTTAAGAATCCTCTAACATCATAAACATTGTGGTGAATAATCATCAAACTCTGTTTATCCCTGTCGTGCGTGGCTACTTCTTCACGCGTGTAAAATTTTGTGGTTGATGTACCTGCCGGTGTCGCCATATTTATCCTTTATTTATTGTAGTTGAATTATTTGTTCTGTTGAAATAAAGTATATTGATAAAGGTGATATAAAAATTTTTGTATATTTTCCTAGATTAGTTTTGGTTCCGATATGAACAACGTTGTCATGTGACGATGACAACAATCAAAGCGGTAGGGCAGCTCCTGCTGGATTTAGAAATCCACACACTCCCACCTGCTGTTTCGATCGTCATAAATGCTGGTTTACAATGCCACGTACTTCGTTATATAGATGTCAGCACGGAAATTGTAGGGATGGTGATTTCCGAAAATAAATTCAAATACCTGGGAAAAGTGAAAGTTGCATTGCCAATTAAATTTCAACTAGTTCATAAACAACAAATGATCAATTAATACTCAACAGGAGGTTAGAATGTTCATACGAATTATAATTAATTATTCCATCATTTTACATAACTTGAATTTTTAGCTATAATGGGCTTTACAATGGTTCTGACAGGTTTACCAATCGCAATGGTTGTAAACACATAATGATAACAGCGATTATAATGATGGATTGTTGTGATACAATCGTCAAAAATGTACATTCTCAAAGTGTCGGTATCAAACGCATAATTTATTGCAGAACAAAAATACTAATGAATTAATGGGATAAGTTTAACAATTCCACATGATCAACATGGACATTCATCGCATGATATTGTTGATATGTTTGTTATTCCATTATGCTGCTATTCTTCCAGCAACAGCATTATTTCATGACTATTATGAACGGGTGAAATGTTCGTATTATGAATGTTGCAATGATCATTACATACCCCAAGACATTCGAGGTGAATTTTCTCTAATAAACCGCAATGATTTGCGAATTTCTCTTTACATCCATCGCCATAAGTTATGAAATAATGAATATATTATATTGTAGCACTACATCATATGCTGAATACAAAGGTATTTGGTCAAAAAATGGCAACAGAATCGATATCACAGGCTTTGTATGCTCATTCGAGTTCTGATAACACTCCAAAAGCCCTAGCTATGAGTTTTCATGGGACATCGGGAATTGGAAAAACTTATGTGGCTAATATGATCGTTGATGCTTTCTATAAAAAAGGCCATCAGAGTCAGTATTTTCATTTCATTAATGGAAGATCTGATTTAACATTAGAGGAAGATGTACCTCGGTATAAGGTACCTCGACAAGTCAATGAGGATATTATTCCTCGGCGTCGAAATTGCACTAATGATATCCATCTCTTTGATAGGCGATGCTGCAGAGAAAAATTGTTGAAGCACTGTTGAATTGTCCTAAGTCTCTATTTATTTTCGATGAGATTGATTCTATGCCTGCAGGGGTATTGAATGTTTTAGTTCCCTTCTTGGATTATGGTAAGCCTCGAATTTGGAGTGAGTATTCCAATAAGTTTGTGGAAACTCGACAGGCCGTATTCGTTTTCATTACAAATACGGGGAGTATGGATATTATGAAGAGATTGATTGAATTGATGGAGAGTGGAAAGACACGTAATGCAACGAAGCTCGCTGACTTCGAGGATTTGATAGCTAAACGCGCATTCAGCGGAAGCGGAGGTTTCCATAACAGTGATACTATCAAAGATAGCTTGATAGATCATTATGTGCCATTCTTACCACTTGAAAAAGAACATATAGAACTTTGCATAAGGGCAGCATTCCGTACATACGGCATGACAAATCCAACGATTGATCAGATCGACGAGGTAATTTCCCATCTGACATTCGGACCAGAGCCATATAACTTATTCTCAGAGAGTGGCTGTAAAAGAATTCAGACAAAAGTTGCAAGTATCGTGTATAAACGAGCACTGCACAGTGAGTTGTAGACGTATTGTAATGGTCAGCTTAATCGATCAAGTGATACAACTTTCTCGTTATTTTTTTTTTAAGTCGTTGTACATACATAAATCGAGTTCCATCTTTTTGTTTCTGAAGATATATATTGAGCAGAATACAACTCTCTTGTGAAAATGTGATTTATAGAGATTGGAATCATAATAGTGTCGAATATATGTACAGGCGAATGACGTTATTGAGAAATCTTTTGTATGATAAACTGTTTTGCCAATTTTCGGTTTTCATTTCATTAATCAATAAAAGAACCTAATCTGCCTCTCCGGAGGCCTACATCAGATCTCATTGCTGATGCTTTCAATATAATAATAAAAACATAACCTATATAACTATATTTCATGTGTACCAACTACAGCGGCATTACGGTAGAGATTTGCTAAGTTGTTGCCTTCGTCAGCTGCGATTGTGATAATACGTGTACATACATATCCGATACAGAAACGCAAGTAGCCGGTAATAAATTGAAAAGTCAAACTCAATGATTGTACAGAATTTCATAATAAAACTATATCACTCATTTCTATGATGAATTTTATGAATACGTATCTGACGACACTTTGGGTCGTTTGTTTATTTCACATACGTGAAGTATTGTGCTTTGAACCATTATCAGTAACTCTTACAGCAGGAGCATTGGGCGCCTATTTCGGTTATAAAACCATAAAGTGTTCCTTCACAGAATGCTGCAATGAGAAATATATCCCGCAAGATATTCGAGGTAATTCTGATGGAAATAGTGATAACAAACCGTATTTTTTTATATCGAACTTACTGTCTTGTATTGTAGCACTGTCGCGAAAACTCAGTTCGAACCTATTCGGCCAAGACGTCGCCATCCGTCCGATAATGGGTGCGTTACGTGGACATCTTTCCACGACGAACCCTCGGAAAGCTCTGGCTATGGCATTTCATGGCACACCAGGAACTGGGAAAAATTATATAGCCACCATGATTCGAGATACTTTTTATAAGAACGGCTTTTCGAGTCAATATTATCATTTTTTCAATGGGAGGGCAGAATTCCCGTTGGAAAGTCAAGTGTTGGAATATAAGGTATTCACAGAAATGATAGTTGCATGCGAATGATTTTTATTATAATTTGTTGACTTCAATATAGCTATAATTTCAAGGAAAGACTGAAGAGAACTATCGTGAATGCTTTACAAGATTGTCCAAAGTCTCTATTTGTTTTTGATGAAGTTGATGACATGGCAGAAGGTGTATTGGATGTATTGGTTCCATTTTTGGATTATGGACCGACACAAGTTTGGATTGATTCGTCAAACAAAGCGCTTGAAACTGGACACGCTATTTTCATATTTTTATCTAATACTGGAAGTCAACGAATCGTAGAGCGAACAATGGAATTGTGGGGCCAGGGGAAGCATCGGGATGAAATGAGTCTCGCTGACTTTGAAAATCTGATAGCAATGGGTGCTTTCAATGAAAAGGGTGGCTTTCATAAGAGCGATACTATTAGCACTAGTTTGATCGACCATTATATTCCTTTCTTGCCCCTAGAAATTGACCACGTGAAACTCTGTATAAAAGCATCGTTTGGGACGTACGGTATTAGCCATCCGACCTCTGAACAGATTGAGGAAGTGATGTCTTATGTGACATTTGGACCTGATCTCATGAACCTTTTTGCACAGAGTGGTTGCAAAAGGCTTGAACAAAAAGTCGCAACCATTGCATACAAACGTAGATCTAAGAATGAATTTTGAATATTGTAGCTTGTAAGCTCTTTGAAATAGAGAATTATGGATGCTTTTTTATTTCGAATAAAATAAAGTAACAGATTTCATCTTCTCGAATGAGGTATATATACATCAAGTTTATTTTTATCACTAAAACATTATATTGGCACGATTGGACAAAATGTCTTACGAATTAAAAAATATTGTATCTCATATTTTTTCTGTGTCCATCAAGTTAACAATTTCTGAGAATTTCATGATGTAAACATAGTATGATAAATATACATATAGGGATGTAATGCCTTAATAAATTTTTTTACTTTATAGCGAAGCATTTTTGTTCTCGTCACAAAGCACTTTAACTTCAAAGTGAATGAGACTTTCGAAAATGTCTCTATACAGTTATATTGACTCCACGTTATTCCAGATATGTTTTTATACTGGACTACTCTAAATGATCTCGTATACACTTCCATCTTTATATCATCTCAACAACAATTGCTCATACTCTCTCACATCGAACTGAATATTCCAAAATTTCATCTGTTTACAGACTAGTTCCAACAGTAAAGAGGCGAATGTGTACGTATATGAATTATTACCATTATCTTTTGTGCTACTACCTCGTTTGTAAAAAAAGAAAAAAGCGGTGCACAATCAAATGTATTGTTCGAGTAATCAATGAATAACTATAGTGTAATGCCGGTTATTCCTCTTCTACGTATTCTTTTGGAAAAAATCCAACTTGATCGCCAATTTTACCCTTCCACCATCCCTTAGCGTCGCCTTCTTTGCTCAACACAATGACTCTACAACCACGTCGCAATGTTAATTGATTTCGTTCAACAGCACGAAAGTCGAATAGTGCTTTAGCTAATACTCGTCTGAATGGCCACAATAGCCGCTGGTCAAGTCTTTCGAAATTCTCTGATAATGATGCTCGCTCGTAGAATTCGACGAGTTCAACTACACTCCTAAAAAATCGCGATTCGCTCAAATAGTAAAGATCTGCACCTTCCACATCACGTTTGAAAACCCTTATGTGTTTAACAGCACCATCCGCTCTGGAATATCAATGGAACCATTCATTATACACAGTCATATAAATATTGTTGTATTCCAAAGAAATAAGATATCCGGAGTTGGCTTACTTAATACTCAGAGCATAATCCGTTTCGTGCATAAGTCTATTCTGATTAGGCCGAAGGCGCAACATATATGTTCCATCCTCCCGAGCCAATAATTTTTGTGCTGCAGCATCTCTACCCATTTCACCAACAAACCACAATTTGACAGAAAGTGCACGATCACACGGTAATGGTGGTGGTAATAGCGCTGTCGGTGGTACTGGCATACAGCGGCCAGATTGTGCAATACATTGCTTGTGCACCGTCAAACGACAAACGTCACAGCAATAGCCCTGAAATGGTGAAATGGAAAACAGGAATATAATCATTTTCTCGGCTACCCGTCCCGTATGAGTCCGCTCTGAATAATTGATGAATGAAAATTTCGTTACTCTTATAAACGTTACCTGGAAGATGCAACCCTTCAAAAATTTACCGCATCGTTGACAACTTCGTGCACTTTCAAATGTCGTCAAACGAAATTTATGATTATTCAGACGACATGCTGCCGGATTGACATTATCCATGGCATCTTGTAATGCCTTCATCCACATTTGTTTCTGTTCATCTGTGCGCGCATAAAGTGTATAAGCTGTATAAGCTTGTTTGTGCACAAGCAGCCATTGATATGACCATCTTGAATCACGGCCAAGTGTTCTCCGCCCTGTATGATCCTCCAAACGATAATCGTCTAATCTAAGAGTTTCTCGATAGCAATATTGATCGCCTCGCCCAACTTTGCAAACAAGTACAGCTTGTTCAAACACAAAAGCATATCGCGCTTTAACTCTTTGATCTCCATGGGCTTTAACTTTCAATTCACCATCTTTCAACAGACGACCGAAGTCTTTAAGATCCGTGGCATCGGCAACATCCCAATCGACAATCGATGTCTGAATATCTTTGATGATGTCAAGTGTATCTGAATCACGTTTCACTTCATTTATATATTGAGCCACATCTACCATTACTTCTCTCGCTTTCCCCAATTGTCGAAGATCCTCAGTCCAATCGCGAGGTGTTTCCTCTACCAGCTTATCTAATAATAAATGGTATTTCAATATCCGCTGCATTGGAACTGACAAAATATCGCGCAATTTGAATTTTCCATTGTTTGCTTCTTGTTGGCATCTGATCACTTCTTGATTCACAAGTTCATTTCGAGCACACGCTTCTTGCAGAGCATTTTGTGCTGCCGTAAGATTAGCACAATAATCACCGTAAATGAGAAATTTCTCTCGCCAATCAAGAAATACTTGTGCAAGCGCTGCGCCATTCCGGGCTTTGCGTAATTGACTATGTACTCCAGAATGTATTTCAGATAAGTCTTTGATACCGAAAAAAATTCGGGTTGCGTCTTCTGGACGTAGGAAAGATGATAAAGGTCGCGCGAAATGTCGTAGGAGACTGTTCAAGACTTCAGAATAATTTCTTTCAGTCTCTACTAACTCTTGAACAACATAGTCTCTTTTCTCACCACCTGAGATCGTTCCACCCTAAAAAAATTGATATGTTGAACCATGCGAACTATTGAAGAATAAGTTCTTCATGAAAAATGTTTGGTAGTCTATTTCTAGTAATGAATATTTCACATGCTGTATGATAACAGTGAGGCAAATGCCCTTTGACCCCATTCAAAACAGACGTGCTTTTGCATTTGGCTATTATGGCTAATCAAAATAATAAATATAAATAATATCATTCAACAAGACAAAATAATAACCTGAGCTACGCTTGGGGGAGGAGGTAGGTGTAGACTACACAAATCCTGGTAGATCTCTTCGTTTTGGACATGAGTGCAATATACTCCATAATCGTCCTCCTCCTGGCTTACTGGATCCTCGATATCAGCTGAAGCATAATCACTCGCTTCATCTCCACCCCTTCTTCGTAGCCGCCTCCGACGACCCTCTGTTTCTCGTCTTGGTGCATAAAAACAAGATGATACAAAAAAAAAAGAAAAAAGATAAAATAATAAAAATAACACGCCTCATGCACTGTCTATTGCGGTAGCTATAGTTGCTTCACACAAAATTTTATAACTGCATTTGTGCAATTGACCGGATGAAGTTGAGACAGATCGAAATGCTCGATGGAACAATCAATTATGAAATCGATGAATAAGGAACAACACACAGGGGTCTTAGAGCAATGTAATATGCGTTATGGCTGATTTTTTACAAGAGAAACAACACGCTTTTATCCTGTCTCATCGAAAACGGTAAGTGTTTGCGGTGTGTGTACCTCAGTAGTCGCAAATGACCATTCGTTGCGAGAAGTAGTCGAAAAGCAGAGTAATTCTGCATAAACTTGCGAATCACCAATATCCACTGGTTTAGGTTTTATGGTTAACCCCACTACAGCACTCGTATCACTAAATTCATTTATAGAAATTAGGCACGAACAATAGCTCCTTCATTCTTTTTCATTTCTCTCAAACGCGCGCGAAACAATAGTTCGGAAGAGATGTTGGACAATACGTAAATTAATCTATTGAATACTCACCCAACACCGGCACTCTGAAGATCTTTATAAGCATCTTCTTGCGAACGGTCGCGGCCTACGGAGAAACCACTGCAAAAGTTTTCAACAAAAGGACAGCACATTAATGTCGAGCTCTATACGAGGATAAACTTCTCCCTCAATACTCACATAATTCCTTTACGTGCTAATTTTGGCGAATGCGATAAAGCTGATAGTGTGCATAAAACTTGGTGAAAATTTGATAAATCAAACAGAACTCTTGGTTCAAACAAGTCCGAGTCAGATAGACCAAATGTAGATGAGCATATTGTCAAGAATAATTTTATATTTCTTAAACATAAAAATTGTGCCATTTGCGGTTTTTGGCTGACATCTTTCGTATCAATACACCCTGGATCTATGAGATTCAGCAAATTACATAGCAATACACCATCTCTGAGAGTGTATGCGAGATCAACTGCAGTTGCCTTGGCCCAATTGGCTTTATGATCAGCTCTCAACGCACCACATCTAGTTAACCAACTGGCACACTCTTGCCAGCCACTGTCTGAATCCGTACCATTTTCCGTAGTACTCATTGTGCTATTCATTTTTTGGCATCAATGAATTGAAAAAATTTCCATGAACAATTGTATCGAAACACTCGTGAGCAGAAGAAGATAGTCAACGAACTCCAATGTTAGTTTAGTCCCAGTTATCCGATTGATACTGAAACATCAAATATGCATTTCATGTTCATTTCTGAAAAGGTGGAAGTCACTTCCATGTGTCAATATATTATTGCTGTAATCTCTTATTCATTTATATTGCGTGACATGATGAATACAATACCTGAATATTTTTGATGATCCAGGGATGAATTAATATATGACATGTGCATTGGGAATGATTATTTTGATATATTTATAACAAAAATATTTAACAAGATTTCTTATTTTTCAGTGGATCGGGAGATTTTCAGGATGCAACAAATAGTTGATAAAACGACAGATTGCCATTATTCAAGTACATACATGTATGTGTATATGTACACATATGTACATAGATAACCCTCGTGTATATAAAACTTCAATGGTAAATTTGATAATATTTCGTAATTGTGCAATCACGAATTGAGCACAATATGGCCATGCCTTTTCTATCAACACACGAAAATAACATTTTCACTGAAACTTGTTGATTATCACGAGTTCTAACTTAATTTTTCATCCAGCCGTCAACTCGGCGGAGTCCATTTTGGCTATTTCATTGCTTCTGTATGGGAATCGGGGAGTGCGATCACAATGTGATAGGATTGGATTCGTGAAGTGAGTATAGAGAGCTAGAATGGAGCGATCTTGATGTACAATTTTCTCTTGAAACCTCCGTGCTCAAAATGGTGGCTGACGAATGTGAAAATAAAGGTTCTGGCGGTGTTGATTGCGATGGAAACTCTCAAAAACGATCTGATGAATTATCATATGAGTAGTAGTAATTAATGTCTTGATTATTAATGCGAAATTAATTAATGCTTGTGAGGATAATAGTTCGATTCAAATGTTTGCGGGTAAATTACAACACCATCTATCATCTTGAATAGAATATGTTTCATGCAGAGGGCTGAATGTTCCATTTCCAATGGCTTCTCATGCCTTCGTTTGAATTGTCGAAATGAGAGGGAGGCATACATTCAACGTTATTATTATAGTAATGTCATCACATATTTTGATCACGTGCTCACATTTCATTGATCTGACGATAAATATATGCCCATGCCTGGGTTATATTATTGCTGACATTTTTATACATTCATTTCAATCAGTTGCATGTAACTATAAATGATGAATGATTTATTCATTCGGGTTGTACATTGACTAAATTCTTTCTATTCATCCCAATGTATTCATCTGCGAGATCAATCATGGACATACTTTTCACAATTGAATTGACTTATGCGTATCTCAACATATAAACACATTGAATAATTATTTCGCCGGCTCAAAAGTATAATGAACACCATGAGGATCATAGAATTGCTGTTTCATCTGCAAGAAAAAAATAATGAGATATTTTGGAAGGCGTTCCAAGCTCTCTGACAGTTATTCGAAAAATGAGAGCTTACTGCTGGCCTAAACATTGGGTAGTCCTCGGCCCACCAGAAGATTGCAAACATTGTTCCTAGAACGCTGTACAGTATTAGTTGTGATTTACGATATGAAATGTCCAGCTTCTCACCCCAGTCAGAACGATCCTCGCCCATAATACTCTGCATTATATGTATCTGGAAAAAAAAACAATATAAATCATATGAAGCTGAAATATGTTCCGTATAACAGACGACTTATTGATGATTTTTCATAAAATAGAACGTACAGGTTCTTGGAAATTTCTTCTCTCATCAGGATAGTCCCAGGGGTAATATGGATCTTTAAGAGCTGTTCCCACCATGGGTAATTCCGGATAGTCACCATGAGGAAAAAATTCCTCATCTGACTGTCTCTTGTATTCAGCAGGATGTAATCCATACTTCTCGGCAGCCTTTTTTATTTCTTCCTCAGTTTCCGGACGAGGTCCCGGCATGTAGTCAGCATGCTTATACGCTTCTAATTATTGAGAAGAAATTGAAAACAACATAACTGTGAACTTATGTAATTACAGTGTTTAACCTATATATCATGACGATTGTGTGATGTGCACATTCAGTTGCATCTTCATTGGAAAAGTATATGGCATGATAAATAAACATACTGGTTCGTATGGCATTGTAGATTAAACAATTCTTTCTCGCTGCTAACGGTGTGATTAAACTTCTAATCTTGACTAACGTCGCCATGTTTACAACTGAGGAATGAAGTTGGTGAAAAATCGTATGGAGAACCACTGGCAACCTCGCTTCATCCCCACAATGCGAATCGATAAGAAAATGGCGTTCCAGCCAATGATGGTTAGAAAGTCCATATATTTTGGTATGGGATGCATCAATAGAAATGTATTTTCATATGGTCTTTGTGCATATTATCATCGCTATCAAAAACTAATCGACGGATCTCTAATTCATCAGCAGTACTCTTGAGTTGTATAATTAATATTCCCTTTTCAAATTTACCCGCTGATGTGCGCAACTCGTAACGAAATAGCGCATGTGCGATGGTCGACGCCTGCGCCAGGAAAATGGCCGGCAGCTTGTGTTCTCGATCGCTTGTCATAGTGTATTTATATTTCTATATCAATTGAGAATCACAGACCTTTATTGTATGGTCACATCGATACACTATTATTGTTTTCATATCATCAGTATTGAATTTGAAACGGTAAGTAGGAAAACATCATGTCAAAAATGAACGCTTCGTAATGAAACGGCACGGCATCCGCATTTTCGTGTATATTTAATTCAGCTTCCACGTACATATAGTTTGGTTCTAGTGATGAGAGAAATGTAGATATCAAAATATTTTTCAATTGGTATCCGCAACGAGTGTGTGTACATTCTAACTAATGTATCGTTAGTGGAGGAAGGTGAAACTAATTGCGTTCATCATGCAGGAAATAATTGCCAAATAAACTGGAATCAGACAGGAGCAATATGGCGAGTCCGTCGCCACAATCTTCTCCTATGCCACCTCCTCAAGCTCCAAGTCCAATGGGCCCACCACAACAATCACCATCGCCTTCAAACCCCCAGGGTAGTCCGATGGGGCCACCGCAACATCATCCACATAGTCCAACACAAGGATATCCAGGTGGTCCACCACCGCAACCACCGTCATCGGGTGGACCGCCCATGTCACAAGCTCCACCGCAACAGCAAGCACCTCCACCACCACCACAGAATTATCCGCCGCATTCACAACAAATGCCACCAAACATGGGACCACAGGTAAGTTGAATAAGCAAAAAAAATTGATTCTGATTCGAGCAATCGCTCGTAACACATTTTATTCTCAGATGATGTACAACGGCTTGAATAAAATTATCTTTTAATAAGCGAGATGTGAGAGCATTCAACTCCTATAACGGATAGAGTTTCAATGTTTCTTGAGCTCTGCTAATTGATCAGCTTCTCTGATCATTTTGACCAACTCTTGGGCGATCTTGTCATTACAGGCACCGATTGCTCTAGGATTCATAATATCCACACTGCCTCCTGGAATCATCCATATCAAATAGTTTTTATACAACTCCTCATAGTGGGTACAGTTTCATTTCATGAGTTTATCTGCCACCCAATGGCTATCGAAAAAAACCGAAGAAATTGAGAACGAAAGTTACCGGTGACACGATCGACGACCACACCACCAGCTTCGGAAATAATCAAAGACGCAGCGGCAATATCCCACGTGGAAATGCCCGGTCCTTCTATTTGATAGCCCTCTACTGCTCCCAAAGCGATGTAGCACAGTGTCAACACCGCGCTACCGAGCGTACGAATTCTAACAAGGAGCATGTTAATTTTTTAAACATCATTTCTGAATGCAATTCATTCACGCTGCACTCACCCATGGGTTCTTGCGGCAATCAGTCTTATCCTTTCGAACATTTTGTCTTTCAAGTGGTCAGTTGTGAGAAATGCTAGCTCAATGCAAATGAGGGCTTTTGATATGTCTATGTGACGAATGAATTGTGAATGAGAATTTGGTAAAATTTACATCGTATGTCATCTTTGCTAACCCACCTTGTACATTAGATGTTTTTATTGGTCGTCCATTATGATAAGCACCTTTTCCTTTCCTCGCTGTGAATAATTCTTCTAATATGGGATTGTACACGATTCCTATTCTCATCTCTTTATTGATTGCAAGTCCAATGACGATACAAGTATGGGGAAAAGTGTGAATGAAGTTCATTGTGCCATCAATTGGATCTATTATCCATGTTGGATCATTGGTCAATGTCGGCAAATTATTTCCTGTGGATTCTTCACCAATAAATCTGTTTGAGAAGAAGTTGCAATGCTGTAGTGGATCGAATCACATAATCGATAGGAGAGTGGGATTGCTTTGTTATGGATTGAAATGAAATGAATGTAAATTACTTATGATCTGGGAATTCCTTTTTTAACTTTCCCAGGATTATATCTTCAATCTTGCGATCGTACTCGGTCACGAGATCCCAATCACCTTGCTTCGCTGTTATTGTTTTACGGCCGACTATTCCACTCCTCAAAATCTTCAAGTAATAATGACATATTTGCTTTATCAAATTCTGAGTAATTGATGTGGAATAGGGTTTGAGAGAATGATATGTACGTACATGAGAAGCCTCTAATGTCAATCGCATCGCTACTTCATAATACCTGTCCTCGTTTTGATCATTCATCTTGATTGCGGTGGGTATGGGATGTAATAAGTTCGATGTTAGCTACACAACTTCGAGACGTAGACTGCAATCTTTTAGTTGTCAGTTAGATTTTATCAATTCATGTCGTTATGCATAAAGTTGTCTTCGCTACCCTTCCCCCAACATAACACCACTCTCAGCGATGGATTTCCATTCTCCTGCGAAGGTTTTTATCGAAGTCATACTCTTGATTCAAATCGAGGCTATGAAGCAATACGAGTCTGAGAGGTGCAATATAGATTAGCTGAATATTGTTTTTTGATGAGTTAATTATTTTGTTCTCATTTCGTAGTTATGCTCAGTGGGTTTCTCGTTTTATAATTCTGCGACTCCTGATAATGACACTGATAAGACATTTGCAAATCTTTTGTGCAAATTATTCAATTTATACAAAAATAAATATGCATTTTCGAATTTTTATACCTAGTTCATTCAGACGTCACGCTTGATAAACATCTCCTTGTTCATTTTATGTATAAATCTCTATCTTCAGTGGTTGTATATTGTTCAATGACTATTTGATTGGTTTTTCATAGTTATTCGCAATTGATGTCGTGACATTTTTTCCATTTGTGTTCCAACATGAATCAATTTCATTGACGTAGTCATGACTATTCACAATGTGCATTCGTTTAGGAAATTCTTATTGTTTCTTGAGAATTCATTTATTTATTCCATTCATTCATTGGATTTATGATTCGTTTTATTATACTGTTCCACGTTTTACATTTCCGTACGACATTTTCGTCACTTTGTAAAATAATAGTTTATGGTGTCACGTTCTCGTGAGTCTTTTTCGCTGTGTCCGAAGGTCAGTGTCAACAATAAGCTTGGAGATATCCTTCGCGAGTGATTCATTGGCAGCAGCAATTGTCATTGGTTTCATAATGTTGAATGGTCCTCCTATAAAAAGTATCTCAATATATTTCCACATCCTTTTTATCTTGCTTTGTTTCGATCCATTCTCACGAATATGCTGTGCGAAATTCATATTAACCCTTCGTGTCAATGACAGTGCCACCAGCCTCACAAACTATTAAATAGCCTGCCGCAACATCCCACGGTTTTATGTTATCCATATGGAAAGCATCAATAACACCTTTGGCAACATACGCCATAGCCATTACAGCAGATCCAACAGATCTCACACTAAAAAAAAGAAAGGAAAGAAGACAACGGAATTGAAGGAGAAATCGCTGTTAAGTTGCAACAAAATCAGACAACGTTCATCTACCCTCCTGAAGATAGAACTAATGCCTCAATTCTTCCAAGTGAAACATCACGACTTTTAGTCGACCATAAAAGAGTTGCAGGTTCAATAATTATCAGTGCGTTTTCCAAGTCTCGTACGCTTGAGACTCTGATAGGTTTATCATTCAGAAATGCTCCAACACCTCTTCTGGCTGAGTAGAGCTCACTACTCATGGGATTGTAAATGATTCCAAGTTCGACTTGTTTGTTTATCGTCAATCCGATTGAGATACAACATTGTGGAAATCCATGAACAAAATTTATGGTACCGTCGATAGGATCGATTATCCATGTGGGTGCATCAGTTAGCTCTAAAGGCTCGCCAGACACACATGATTCTTCTGCTATGAACCTGCAATGAATAAAAAAAAGATTCTAATTAATTGAGACGATGGATACGTTACATCAATTGTAAATAATTATTTAACGTTCGAACTTGTGATCCGGAAATTCTTTTGTCAATCTTGATATCAGCATGTGTTCTATTTCTTTATCTTGTTCAGTGACAAGATCTCGATGTGTTTTTGATTTATTCTGCACTTGCTTCTCACATTCAATAGAATCTTTCAAAATCTGGAATGGAGATGGAATTAAGACAATTTAACGGCTTCTATTTTTGCATGACAGATTTCGTAAGTTTATTCCTTACTTTGCCCGCATCAAGTGTGAGTAATTTAACGAATTTGAAGTATTTGTCAATTTCCTGGGGACAATGAACACTCATGATTGTACGATTGGATGATTTTCGTTTCACTTTGAAGTGATTCACATCCACGACTGAAATTCTCATTCGACTCACATGATTGAATTAGTCGTTATGAGTTATCTCGACATGTTATCATTATTGAACGAGAGATAATGTGAAGATTGTCGAGGAGAAGGTGAAGCGGTTTGATGTACAATCATATTAGCATTATGAACACATGGATACCTATATATCTATGCATAGATAAATTATCCGGTTTCAATATTGCGCCTGTCAATACCATTGTTTCATAAATCAATACTTCAATCACACATCTTCGCTGTATTCACTGATTAAATTTTTATTCAACTAAAGATTTGTTATAATATTAAATCTACATGGAACATAATCATACCTTGAGAGCAATTTGAATAATTATTCACATCTTTCCACTGTTCAACACACTCAGTGGCAAATCTGTCATTGAACTGTCTTAACTCACACAAATAGAAGATAAATACCAATATTTAGAACCACAAAATATAATTTAAAAGATTCATCAACATTTTTTTCTATCCATAGGTGTGTTTGTCAATCATGCAATAACGGAATGTTGCATAGTTGTGAAGCTGATCATTTTATTTCAGTCAGTTACTTGTGTATCATTAAACTCGATAATGCGACATAACTCCTTTCTCTTGAATATCATTGCGTGTTTCATAGATGAAATAATCATCGCTATTGAATAATTGATCGGCCTTCACCCAGTACATTGAATTTGTTTTGGTACGAGCTCCAGCGTGGTATCTACCACGTTCTATCCAAGGTAAATTAAATACCGAGAATTGCATTGTGACATTTTGGTTTATTAATCTGTCACATCTTTATCAATATTATTTGTAGTAACGGCTGATTGATATTTATCTGTTCTATTACGTTGTGTCTTTGCATCAGCACATCGGATCAAATTCACTAATTCAGACGCTAGATTGCTGTTACCCATTGCCAATAGTTTTGGATTCATTATGTTGAACTTTTCGCCTGATGTATCAATCACAGTCCCACCGGCTTCACGAATTATCAAAACACCGGCGGCTACGTCCCATGGTAGTAGATTGTCAGAGTGATATACATCCGCTGCACCCATTGCAACGTAACACAGTGTCAATGCTGCTGAACCGAGAGTCCTTATACCATGTGCGATAGAAACAAATGCCTCAACTCGTCCCAATAGAGTGGCTCGAATGTCCTCTATTATGGCATATGATGACTCGATACAGACGAGAGATTGTCGTAAGTCTTGGATGAAAACAAAATTACGAAATAATGAGTTGATGCAATTTGATATGGAGAATTATCGGATAAATTTTTCGTTTTATAGTTACTTGAAACATCTGAACTCTTGATAGGCTTCCCATTCAAAAATGCACCGTGGCCACGTTTAGCCGTGAACAATTGTTCTATGATTGGATTATACACGATACCAATTTCCAGTTGACGATTCACTGCTAATGCGATTGATATGCACGTGTGAGGGAATGAATGAACGAAGTTTGTTGTGCCGTCAATCGGGTCGATTATCCATGTCGGTGCGTTTGTTAGATCAGGAAGGAAACTCGAAGCTGAGACTGATTCCTCGCCGATAAATCTGCGAAAAGTGGAGATAGTATGAGGAAATCCGAATTTGACTCTTTCTTTTTGAATGTCGATTGTTAGCAGACTGAATAATCACTTGTGAGAGGGGAATTCCTTGCTCAGTCCAGAAATCAAGATGTCTTCTACATTCTTATCATACTGAGTAACCAAATCCCAATCACCGGCTTTGGTTTCGATACACTTTCCACCGTTTATTGCGTCTCTGATAATCTGAAACAAATCAGGTATCGTCAAAATTTGTGCGTTCTCTGATTTTTCGAATTCCAATATGGTTTCACTTGATTGGATTCAATGTGACTAAATAATTTGCATGCACCTTGCCTGACTCCAATGTTAATTTCATCACGAAATCATAGCAATGATCCAATTCTTGTTGAGTGGTCATCATTAATCTTTCTAGAAGCACAATTCAATAGTGTCTAGTCAGTTGCACGTTTGAATGGTACGAATCTCCTAGCTATGCTCTATTTATGTGCATTGACTGACGTTCCTCCCACTTATTTTTCAAACATATGCCCATGCGTAGATTACACATTCATCCTGGGTGCATATGTCAGCACTCCAAATCTGTTGATTTGTGAGACAAAGCTATTTATCAGCAAGGTCCCTTTTATCCTTGACAACTATCACCCGACCATTTATTGGTCGGAATTATTCGATTGTGATTTCGTGAATTACAAACTGGAAGAATCTCCACGTATTTCTTGCTCATGTTAAAAGGAATGATTGATTTTATTGGTTGTTGATTGGCAAGTCCATCGATCGAAGTTTATTGCAGGTGGAGGTGCACATATCGCACGTGTTCAGCCTCATTGTGTCATTTATCTAGGCAGCTGTTGAAAGCAGTTTACCTCTTTTTCCTGTTGTATGCCTAACCTTCCATGCTGTGTTCATGTGGTGATCGACTCGTGATCACGTTCCAATGGCATGGCCAACCTTTGTGGTGGACCGAGATAGCTAATGCACTTCCGATAATTCCGCTCCTCGTGTAATAATCGAGCACGCCAATTTAGTTTTCTTTCATTGGATGTTGGCGTTGCCGTGATTATTACTCATGATCAATCGTTCAATAGTATTTGTATTCATTTCAGAGTTACTGATATTGCGATTGTATTTCTGAGTTCAAACCAATACTTTTATTCATAATTATACATTACATATATGTGTAGATACTTCACCATGAGTGGTGCAATCAAACCATTGATAAAACGGCTCATGGAAAATTCTGTTTCACGTAGGGGTGGGGTTAACCATTCAATTGTTTAATGTCATACGTAACATCAGTAATAATTTGAATGACTGACCACGACAAAACATTGATAAGTATGAGATGTTATGAAAATTGTTTTCATGGTATATATAAAAGTCATATCATGTAGATGGTTTTAATACTGCCCTGAAATGGTAATATTATTTGGGTCTCATATGACGTTTCCGTTTATTTACTTAGGTACAATCAAGTCCTGGCGCACCACCTGGTCTTCCACAAGGACCAGGAGGCCCAATGATGCAAGGACAAATGGGTGGTCCACCCAATTCTGGCCACATGGGTGTACCAAATCAAATGGGTGGTCCGCCACAGATGGGGCCAGGTGGACCTAACTCAATGGGACCCGGAGGTGTGGTATTTCAATATGATATTGTGGAACTCCCTACAGTCTTTTAATTCGTGTTATCCATTTCCTGATCAACTATCTGATTCATTTGAAAGGTCCGAATCAAATGGGTCCCGGGCAAATGCCGCCCGGTCATATGAGTCAACCAGGTGGTCCACAGGGAGCTTCACATATGGGACAGAGTGGACCACAAATGGGACCCGGGAGTCAAAATAATCAAATGCCGAGTGGTCCTGCACATCTGGGAGGACCACCATCATCAGCACACATGAATCCGTCAGTCCAGGGTAGTCACATGGGCCCAACAGGACCTGCGCCAATGACACAAGGACAATTGACAGGACATATGAATCCTGGTTCGATACCTGGTGTTCCACAAGCACAAATGGGGCCGGTTGGACAAATGCCACCGGGTGGTGCACCACCTATGGGTCCAACAAACCAGGGACCAATTGGTGCTAATGGGCATAGCCAAATGGGGCCAAACGGTCCTACACAAATGTCTCCGAATCCACCACCGCAAATGAACATTGTTGGCGGTCAAATGAACATAGGTCCGGGTGGAGGAGTGGGACCTATGAGTATGAGTGGTCCGCCTGGTAGTGGCAACTCTAATCAAATGGGTCCAAACGGTGGTTCTTCAAATTCAATGGGTCCAGTTGGACCGATGATGCCTGTTACCACATCAAATCAGATGCCACCTGGTGTTCCGAATAGTCAAATAGGACCCGGTGGACCAAACCAGATGGGTCCCAACAATGGCGGTAGTCCTGGTGGCGTTAGTGGCCAACCCAGTATGGGACAACATTTGGTTGGTGTGCAGAACCAGGGTCAAATGGGATCGATGAGTCAAATGAATCAGATGTCTCAATCAGGACAAAGTCCAATTGGTCCAGCCGGCCCACCCACGTCGTCCGGACCAGGTCAAGAGAATTTGAATGCTCTACAAAAAGCTATAGATTCAATGGAAGAGAAAGGGCTTCAAGAAGACCCACGTTATTCGCAACTTCTGGCATTGAGAGCACGTCAAGGACAAAGTGGCGGACTGGGCGAAAAGCAAAGTTTCAGTTCACAACAATTACAGCAATTGCGAGTACAAATAATGGCATACAGACTTCTAGCACGTAATCAACCGTTGTCACAACAATTAGCACTTGCAGTTCAGGGTGGAGCACCGCCAGGACCACCACCAGGGATGGGTCCACGACCAATTGACCAATCACAAGGGCCAGTAGTACCGCCAGGACCGCAATTGTCCGGTCCAGCTAGCATAGGTCCCATAGGACCGACAAGACCAAACACACAGCCACCAACACCACAACAACAGCCACCACCACAGCCGCAGCCACAGCCACAGCCACAGCCACAACCGCCAACACAATCACCTCAACAAACACCACAACAGCAACAGCAACAACAGCAGCAACAGCAACAACAGCAGCAGCAACAACAGCAACAGCAACAACAACAGCAGCAGCAGCAATCAGCAACGAAAACCAATCGTGTTACCAGTATAACGAAACCCGCAGGGTTAGATCCTCTATTGATCCTTCAAGAACGTGAGAATCGAGTAGCCGCTCGAATTGCATCACGCATGGAACAATTGAGCAATTTGCCCACTAATATGCCAGAGGATCTACGTGTACAAGCACAAATTGAATTGCGAATGTTACGGGTATTGAACTTCCAACGGCAACTTCGATCGGAGATCATCGCTTGTACTCGTAAAGATACTACATTGGAAACTGCTGTAAATGTGAAAGCATATAAACGCACGAAACGTCAGGGTCTTCGAGAAGCTCGTGCAACGGAGAAGTTGGAGAAACAACAGAAATTGGAGGCTGAGCGAAAACGTCGCCAGAAACATCAAGAATTCTTGACTTCAGTGTTACAACATGGTAAAGATTTCAAAGAATTCCATCGCAATAATGTAGCGAAATTGGCGCGTCTCAACAAGGCTGTTATGAATTATCATGCCAATGCGGAAAGGGAACAGAAGAAAGAACAGGAAAGAATTGAGAAAGAACGTATGCGGCGACTTATGGCTGAAGATGAAGAAGGTTACAGAAAACTTATTGATCAGAAGAAAGACAAACGTTTGGCATTCTTGCTCTCACAGACTGATGAGTATATTTCAAACTTAACGGAAATGGTGAAACAACACAAAATGGAACAGAAGCGGAAACAAGTGGAAGAACAGAAACGCAAAAAGAAGAAAAAGAAACTCCAAGATGGTGAAAATGGAGAAGAAGGTACACCAACAGATGATACACGAGTAAATGTCATTGAAGTTGGCACAGGCCGTACTTTGACTGGTGATGAAGCTCCGTTCATGAGTCAACTCAATGCATTCTTAGAGTCTCATCCTGGCTGGGAACCTATCGAATCTGAAAGTGAAGAAGAAGAAGACGAATCGGAAGAAAATGAAAATGAAGAAAAAGTGAATGAAAAGGCGAAGGTTACCGAGAATCAAGATGGTGATAAAATGAAAAAGACTATTCATAAAGCCAAAGTCGAAGACGACGAATATAAAACTGAAGAACAAACATATTACAGTATTGCTCATACTGTTCACGAATCGGTCACAGAACAAGCGTCGATCATGGTAAATGGAAAATTAAAAGAATATCAAATAAAAGGTCTTGAATGGCTCGTATCTCTTTTCAATAACAATCTCAATGGAATTTTGGCTGACGAAATGGGTCTTGGAAAAACCATTCAGACAATCGCTCTTATCACTTATTTAATGGAAAGAAAAAAAGTAAACGGACCATTCTTAATTATCGTTCCCCTTTCTACTTTATCGAATTGGGTACTTGAATTTGAGAAGTGGGCGCCAAGTGTTGTGGTTGTACCTTACAAAGGATCTCCGGCTGGTAGGCGTACTATCCAATCGCAGATGCGTGCTACAAAATTCAATGTTCTTCTCACAACATATGAATATGTAATCAAGGATAAAAATGTGTTAGCAAAACTCCAATGGAAGTACATGATCATTGATGAGGGTCATAGGATGAAAAATCATCATTGTAAACTGACACAAGTTTTAAATACTCATTATTTGGCACCCCATCGTCTTCTCCTCACTGGTACTCCGCTGCAAAATAAACTACCGGAATTATGGGCACTTCTAAATTTCCTCTTGCCATCAATTTTCAAGTCGTGCAGCACATTTGAACAATGGTTCAATGCACCTTTCGCTACGACGGGGGAGAAGGTCGAATTGAATGAAGAAGAGACTATACTTATTATCCGGCGTCTACACAAAGTATTGCGACCATTCTTATTGCGTCGTCTGAAGAAAGAAGTGGAGTCACAATTACCGGATAAGGTCGAGTACATCATCAAGTGTGACATGTCTGGTCTCCAAAAGGTACTTTATAAACATATGCAGAGTAAGGGCGTACTGTTGACTGACGGTTCTGAAAAGGGAAAACAAGGCAAAGGTGGTGCCAAAGCACTGATGAACACTATTGTACAGTTGAGAAAACTTTGCAACCATCCTTTCATGTTCCAAGCAATCGAGGAAAAATACTGTGAACATGTGGGCACTGCAGGTTCTTCAGTTGTTACCGGCCCTGATTTATATCGAGCATCTGGTAAATTCGAATTACTTGATAGGATTCTACCTAAACTAAAATCTACAAATCACAGGGTGTTGCTCTTCTGTCAGATGACACAGTTGATGACAATTATGGAAGACTATCTCAGTTGGCGAGGATTTCAGTACTTGCGATTGGATGGTACAACAAAAGCTGAGGATCGTGGGGATCTGTTGAGAAGATTCAATGATCCAGGGTCGACATATTTTCTCTTCTTGCTCTCCACGAGAGCTGGTGGTCTCGGATTGAATCTCCAGGCGGCTGATACTGTGATAATTTTCGACTCTGATTGGAATCCTCATCAAGATTTGCAGGCACAAGACAGAGCTCACAGAATTGGTCAGAAGAATGAAGTGCGCGTCTTGAGATTGATGACTGTGAACTCTGTAGAGGAAAGAATTCTTGCCGCCGCTCGTTACAAACTCAATATGGATGAGAAAGTAATTCAGGCCGGAATGTTCGATCAGAAATCAACAGGTTCAGAGCGGCAACAATTTTTACAGAGTATTCTGCATCAAGACGAAGGTGATGATGAAGAAGAAAATGAGGTACCTGACAATGAGACTGTGAATCGAATGATAGCAAGATCGGAAGGTGAATTTGAGACTTTCCAAAAACTTGATTTGGAGAGGCGACGCGAGGAGGCGAAATTAGGGCCAAATCGTAAATCTCGTTTATTGGAAGAAGCCGAATTGCCTGATTGGTTGGTGAAAGATGACGAAGAAGTTGAGCGTTGGGCTTATGAAGAAGATGAGGAGCGGTTTTTGGGACGTGGTTCCCGACAAAGGAAAGAAGTTGATTACACAGATAGTTTCACGGGAAAAGAATTTTTGAATGCAATAGATGAAGATGGTGTGGAATTCGAAGAGGAAGAAGAGGATGATAAGAAAAAGAAGACTCGTAAGAGGAGGAAAAAAGGTGATGAGGACGATGAACCAATTCAGAAGAAAAGACGGGGTGCTGGTCCATCCGTAGATATGAAAACACGGCGAGCAATGCGAAAACTTCTCATGATAGTCGTTAATTACTCGGATCCTACTGATGAACGACTCCTTAGTAAACCATTCATGAAAATGCCTTCCAGAACAAAACATCCTGACTATTATGACATAATAAAAAAACCACTCGCGATCAATAAATTATTGCAGAAAGTTGATGAAGGCAAGGTGAGTGTTGTGTTGTTCAATAATTCTATTGTCAGTTCGGAGAACTATGAACACTATAATTCTATTTTGTTGTAGTATGCGGATTTCGATGAGCTAGAAAAAGAATTCATGCAATTATGTAAGAATGCCCAGATTTATAACAAAGAGGCTTCTCTAATCCATGAGGATTCAATAGTCCTGCAATCGGTTTTCACTGAAGCTCGGGAGCGATTAGAGACTGAGGGTTCTATATCTGACGAAGGTATTTATGAATATTGGATTTATTATCTACTGCATTCATATATTTTCATCCATTGCAATGTAAAAATATTTGTATTACTCAAATCGGAACTTACAGGAGACGGTGATGATGGTTCGGATGCAGATTCAAGCGCAAGAATGAAAATGAAGTTAAAAGGGCGAAAAAGCGATGGACGTGGTGCGGGGCGACGAAAACGCGTTACGAAAAAGTATATATCTGATGATGATGAAGATGTTGACGATAATTGAACAAGTTGCGGAAATTATCTTTGAAATCTGCTTGACTTAGCGCTTCGAACGAATTGTTTCTGCACTGAACAGATATGGGAATTATTTATATAAATAATATTAATCTTCAAGCTGGTAATGTATGTGTGTGGCTCGAATATGAAGATGAGCAATTGGAATTGTACAGAGAAAAATGATGTCGGATTATTGGCGAGTGCTCATAATTAATTTTTTCCGATCCATAATGTTGAGTTTTGATACATTGTGAGGTTGTTAAATGATCAGTATGTGTACTGGCAATTATCCTGCTTCGATAATGATTATAAGAGTATCATAGAGTATGATTACAGTCTTTGTATTTTGTCATGAGTTAGATTAATTTCAGGCACATCCCCCAACCCATAGTAATTATATCTTGTGTAACTTTACATATACATATTGTAGTTTAAACTTATCTATTCGGATCATAGAAAATCATAATTATGACTAATGTCATTGAGCACTTAATTATTACTATTTCATTTTTCTTAATCGTGAAGTGACAGTGAAGTACAATAAATTTTGAAAAAATTTAATTCGATGTCAACCTTCTCTACTAATATGTTTCCATGCTCCATTTCTTTTCATTCAATTATACATTGTTACCTCATCAGGTGAATCATTCATTCATTCTACGATTCACCTGAGTTTAATTCCACAATTGAAAAGATTTTTCGACGTACTGCAGATGCAGTGACATCAGTCAATAACCTAACTTGTAATAGTCCTGCCATGATGCGCAGATGAGATGTGCGCAACATAATAAGCCTGAATAATCTCAGCGAGTAGAAAATGGTCGTGCCTATATATTAAGTGGCGTGTGTTTGAGATTTTTTATCATTGCATACGTAATATTCTTCAACTTTCTTTATAAACAACAACCTGACCTTTCGCAGAAAAGACATGAGAAATATCAACACTACAATATTATCAACTGCGGCAGGACCATGGTGAGCAACAGAATATGAACGGCAGCACTCCCGTCGATTAATTCTCCTGCCGAAAAAAAGTCGACGAATTATGCTTCTTGGTGGGATAATGACTTGTGTATCGTGTAATTCAAGATGAAAATTTATATTTGTCGTTTAGAAAATGATCATGGCTAATGCCCAAGTTTGAATGGGCAGTTATGTCAAGCCCGTCATCTCTGTCATCACAAATGCCACTACCTCAAGTTCTGAATCAAATGAGGCCGCCGTTGCAATCTCCATCGTCTTCGAATATTCAGGGGAATCAGATGGGACCACCATCACAACACCACTCACATAGTCCTACTCATGGCTACCCCGGTGGTCAACAACATCCGATACCTGGATCAGGAGGACCACAGATACCCCAGCTATCACCACAGCAGCATCAACAACAGCAGCAGCAGCAGTCAGCCCCGCCACCATCACAACAGAATTATCCTCACTCTCAACAAATGACAACGGATATGGGACCTCAAGTAAGCAGGAAAAATACAATGATATGATTATGCATCAATTTGAAATTTTCTATTCACTCGCGGAATATTAAAAAATATATCGCTTTAATATGTGTTTTCACTCTGGCTCTGTTAAACAATCTGCTTCTCAAATCAATATATTCTTACTAACTCTTTGGCGATATTCTCATTGCAGGCGCCAATGTGGATTGATAATGTCACGAGTCTATATATGTGGAAGCCAATCATTCGCATGGCGTTTATAGATTGTTACGCTTACTTTTAACATTGGGCATAATATGTTTTATCATTGTGTAACTCAACATGTGGATGAGTTGTGGCGGAATGTTGGAGTTTCACAATCAATATGGTTAAACATCAACTTTTTCCGGAGTGCTCGTGGCAACAATTATGGTCAAATAATGGTGTATGAGCCGCATTTCGAAGTGTTCGTATCTTAATGAATGGTGGCTTGGCGATCTGTATTGTTTCTTTTTTTAATTTTGAATTTTCTGAAATGAACGGGTGATGGCGATTAGCTGCTACTCTTCAACCGTGGGATGAGCTACATTCTATTCCAATGAGAATAAGTTCAATATATTGCGTCATTTTATTCATTTTAGAATCACTCAGGACCGGGTTTACCACCACAGGGGCATGGTGCACCAATGATGCAAGGGACATTGAGTGGACCTCCGAATCCTAGCCATATGGGTGTGCCAACTCAGATAGTGCCTGCTGGTGGTAATTCAATGGGTGGCCAGAATCAAATGACGGCATGTGGTCCACCACCAATGGGACCTAATAGTTCGAATTCAATGGGGCCGGGTGGTTCGATGGGTAATTAGTGCATGCTTGGTTGTAATGAAGGGGCAAAATCAATTGCGCAAACGAGAAACAATTCCATTATTCGTTATTAGTTCCTATCCAAATGGGACCTGGCGGATTGAGTCCCATTAGTCATGGACATATGGGACCTGGTGGACAAATGGGGTCTGTAGTGATGAGTCCAGTTTCAATTTCAAGTCAAATGCCACCGGGGGTTCCGAGTAATCAAATGGGCCCTAGAGGTCCACCGCAAATGTTATTGGGCATTAATCAAATGTCACAGACTGGACAAATCGGTCCTGGTGCTCCTCAGATATCGCCGGGATCAGGACAAGAAAATTTGAATGCTTTACAAAAAGCTATAGATTCGATGGAAGAGAAAGGTCTTCAAGAAGATCCACGATATTCGCAACTCCTCGCTTTGAGAGCACGTGAGGGACAGAGTGGCAACGGAATAAGTGATAAACAGAATTTTAGTTCCCAGCAGCTACAGCAACTTCGTGTGCAAATAATGGCTTACAGACTCTTGGCACGAAATCAACCTCTGTCACAGCAATTAGCTCTCGCAGTTCAGGGTGGCGTACCTTCAGGTCCGCCACTCGGAATGGGACCGCGACCGATTGAACCACCACAAGTGTCAGTCGCTACACCGGCAATTCCTTCTCCAACAGTTCCGACGAGCGTAGGTGTAATGCCGATAACACCAGGAAGTTCTAGCCAATCACAGATGAGTTCAGGGAGTTCATTAGGGCCTCCGAGATCGAGTGCGCAACAACCACCACCAACGCCACCACCACCGCAACCTCCACCTATGTCACATCAGCAACAAATGCAACAGCAGCAACAACAATTACAACAACAGCAGCAGCAACAAACGCAACAGCAGCAGGCACAACAACAACAGGTACTGCAACAACAAGCTCAACAACAGCAGGCACAGCAACAACAACAACAACAACAACAACAGGGGCAACATCATCAACCACATGTAGTTGCGAAAACCAATCGTGTTACTGGTGTTGCAAAACCGCCCGGCTTGGATTCTTTGTTGATACTTCAAGAGCGAGAAAACCGTGTTGCAGCACGAATTGCTCTACGTATGGGACAACTAAGTAATGTACCTACAAATATGCCTGAAGATTTACGTGTCCAAGCACAAATTGAGTTACGAATGTTGCGCGTATTGAACTTTCAGCGTCAGTTGCGGTCGGAAATTCTCTCTTGTACTCGGAAGGATACAACTTTGGAGACTGTCGTGAATGTAAAAGCTTACAAGCGTACCAAACGGCAGGGTCTACGTGAAGCTCGTGCAACAGAAAAGTTGGAGAAACAACAAAAGTTAGAAGCTGAGCGGAAACGTCGTCAGAAACATCAAGAATTTTTGACTTCTGTGTTGCAACACAGCAAAGATTTCAAAGAATTCCATAGAAATAATGTGTCTAAATTGGCACGTCTGAATAAAGCTGTCATGAATTATCATGCGAATGCTGAGAGGGAACAAAAAAAGGAACAGGAGAGAATTGAAAAAGAACGTATGCGGCGTCTTATGGCTGAAGACGAAGAAGGTTACCGAAAACTCATTGATCAGAAGAAAGACAAACGTTTGGCGTTTTTACTTTCGCAAACTGATGAATACATTTCTAATCTTACGGAAATGGTGAAGCAACATAAAATGGAGCAAAAACGAAAACAAGTGGAAGAACAGAAGCGGAGAAAACAACAAAAGAAACTCCAAGATGTAATAAATAGTGAGAACGGTGTACCTGGCAGTGATCTCCATGTCAATGTCATCGAAGTAAGCACTGGACGTACTCTGGTCGGTGATGAAGCTCCGTTGATGAGTCAGTTGAGTGCTTTCCTCGAATCCAATCCTGGTTGGGAACCAGTAGATTCTGATAGTGAGGAGGAAGAAGGAGAGAACGATGAGAACGTGGAGAAGACTGAGTATAAATCCAAGGTGGAAGAATGTGATGATGATGGAAACGCGAATAAAACTTTACATAAGGCAAAAGTTGAAGATGACGAGTATAAAACTGAAGAGCAGACATATTATAGCATCGCGCATACGGTTCATGAATCTGTTACGGAACAAACTTCCATCATGATTAATGGCAATCTCAAAGAATATCAAATAAAGGGGCTCGAATGGCTTGTCTCACTCTTTAACAACAATCTCAATGGAATCTTGGCCGATGAGATGGGTCTCGGTAAAACCATTCAAACGATTGCATTGATAACATATCTCATGGAAAAGAAGACGGTCAATGGACCATTTTTGATTATTGTTCCGCTCTCCACTTTATCAAATTGGGTACTCGAATTCGAGAAGTGGGCTCCAAGTGTCGTAGTTGTGTCTTATAAAGGATCACCAGCCGGCAGACGTACGATTCAGTCGCAGATGCGCGCAACAAAGTTCAATGTTCTTCTCACAACATATGAATATGTAATCAAAGATAAGAATGTGTTAGCAAAACTCCAATGGAAGTATATGATCATTGATGAAGGTCATAGAATGAAGAATCATCATTGCAAACTGACGCAAATATTGAATACCCACTATTTAGCACCTCATCGTCTTCTTCTCACCGGTACTCCATTGCAAAATAAACTACCGGAGTTGTGGGCACTTCTAAATTTCCTCTTGCCATCGATTTTTAAGTCGTGCAGCACGTTTGAACAATGGTTCAATGCACCTTTCGCTACGACGGGGGAGAAGGTCGAATTGAATGAAGAAGAAACTATACTTATTATCCGGCGTCTACACAAAGTGCTGCGACCATTCTTATTGCGTCGTCTGAAGAAAGAAGTGGAGTCACAATTACCGGATAAGGTCGAGTACATCATCAAGTGTGACATGTCCGGTCTTCAGAAGGTTCTTTATAAGCACATGCAAAGTAAGGGTGTATTGTTGACGGACGGCTCTGAGAAAGGTAAACAAGGTAAAGGCGGAACAAAAGCGCTAATGAATACAATCGTGCAATTACGCAAACTTTGCAATCACCCCTTCATGTTTCGCGCAATTGAAGAAAAATATTGTGAACATGTGGGAACCACTGGCACAGTAGCCACTGATCGAGATCTCTATCGAGCATCTGGTAAATTTGAGTTACTTGATCGTATTCTACCGAAACTCAAGGACACAAACCACAGAGTATTGCTTTTCTGCCAAATGACGAAATTGATGACGATTATGGAAGATTATCTCGGTTGGCGTGGATTTATGTACCTGCGATTAGATGGTTCAACAAAGGCGGAGGACAGAGGTGAGATGTTGAGAAAATTCAATGATCCGGGCTCACCGTACTTCATCTTTTTGCTTTCTACGAGAGCTGGCGGTCTTGGATTAAATCTTCAAGCAGCTGACACTGTGATAATATTCGACTCTGATTGGAATCCACATCAAGATTTACAGGCACAAGACAGAGCTCATAGAATCGGACAAAAGAACGAGGTGCGTGTGTTGAGATTGATGACAGTAAATTCTGTAGAGGAGAGAATACTCGCTGCAGCCCGTTACAAACTCAACATGGACGAGAAAGTAATCCAGGCTGGAATGTTTGATCAAAAGTCAACAGGTTCTGAGCGACAGCAATTCTTGCAGAGTATCCTACACCAAGACGATGGAGAAGACGAGGAAGAAAATGAGGTCCCTGATGATGAAACTGTTAATCAAATGATCGCACGGTCAGAGAGCGAATTTGAAACCTTTCAAAAACTTGACACAGAGAGACGAAGAGAGGAAGCCAGTATGCCAGAACCGAAGTCACGATTAGTTGAAGAGGCCGAATTGCCAGATTGGTTAGTAAAAGATGATGATGAAGTAGAACGTTGGGCTTTCGAGGAGGAAGAGGACAGATTGGGTCGCGGCTCGCGGCAACGTAAAGAGGTTGATTATACTGATAGCCTCACAGAAAAAGAATGGCTGAGAGCTATTGATGATGATGGGCTTGACGTGGAAGAGGAAGAAGAAGACGATAAGAAGAAGAGAAAATCACGTAAACGCAAGAAAAAGGGTGAAGAGGAAGATGACATGATAACAAGAAAGCGAAGGGGTGCCGGCCCATCTGCTGATGTGAAAATGCGGCGGGCAATGAAAAAACTACTCATGGTAATTGTCAATTATTCTGATGACAACGATGGACGACTACTTAGTCAACCATTTATGAAACCTCCTTCGAGGAAAGAGCACCCTGATTACTATGATGTTATAAAAAAGCCACTAACTATCAATAAATTGTTACAAATGATTGATGAAGGAAAGGTTAGGACCTTTTGTTTGATTTGCAATGTTTGAGTTTCGATAAATTATCAACTCCAATGGTTCTATCATTATGTATTTCAGTATCTCGATTTCAATGAACTTGAGAGGGACTTCATGCAACTGTGCAAAAACGCCCAGATATATAATGAAGAAGCGTCTTTAATTCACGAGGATTCAATTATTCTTCAGTCCGTTTTCACAAAAGCACGGCAACGATTGGAAACGGAAGGCATCAATTCTGATGAAGGTTTAAAAATAAGAATACTCTAATTTTCTCTCATTCATTTCTTATATCAAGTTAAATTGACTAATGAAGGCTATGATAATTAAATAGAAATTCTCTCATTTATAGGTGAAGGTGATGATGGTTCTGACGTGGATTCAAGTTCAAGAATGAAAATGAAAATGAAAGCACGAAGAGGTGAAACTCGTGGTGGGAGCAGGCGAAAACGTGTAACGAAAAAATATATCTCAGACGATGATGATGACGGTGACGATGATTAAGAGATTTATGAAGTAATGATCTTCCACATCTTTTTTTGTACTTCGCATTTTTTTCATGATATGAGTGGATATATTTTATTTCTAATAATAGTGGTTGGACAGTCTTAGCGATCACATCGAAACAAGTCAGATAATATGAAATGAAAAGATGAAATCCAGAATTGAATAAATATTGGAAGTTATTATCTAGCCCAGTCCAATGAATTTATATAATCAAGATAAAATTTATCGTGAAATTCGTAAAACTATGTAATTTAGTTTAAATTTATTTCATGTTCTAAATATAACAAAGAGAAAAATATGAATGCAACATTCCTATTTTATCCTCCTGTGAGTATTGTCCGATGATTGATCACATTTGTTATATTGTGTGGAAATTTCTGTCACCACGAATTTACCAATCCACATTACCTCCAGTGTATTTCATACGTGATATAATTTATTTTTCAGCAGATTAAGAGGTGAAAAAAAATTTTACAGTCAGTATTATTTTGCTTTCTTTTTATTCCACTTGACGAGTGTACTGTAAGCTCGTACGACGACAGAGTTCATTCATCATGCGCTAACGAGCGTTCGCATCTATCACGACGCTGCGAACAATCGAGCTCGTCAATTTTACCTCTACAAGAAACTAATCGCTGAAACAAGAAGGACAAATTGTCAGTTTGGAATATTCATTTGCTTACGCACACATGACACAATCACATAGTTCAACTTCCGTAGTAATGACTCGTTCAGAAAAGAAGATAACAACAAGAAGTAAAAATGAAAACGCAATTTCATAAATATATTATCTTTTGTACTGTAATTCCGCTTTACAGTTCTCTCACCCAAAATTTCTTCATGTCTTCCTCATCGTCAGCTTGGTAAACGGAATCACGCATGAGCGGAGTTCGTCGCGGTAGGGTTGCTCTATCTGCACTGCAGTTCATCCGAAAAGATTAAACTGAGCTGAAAGGCGCATCATTAGTGCTCGTGTGCGCACGTGATGATAACAAATAATCCTGCTTTTAAATCATCACGATTTTCCCCTCCTTATCTACACTACTCCTTGCCAATACACTTTTTTTATCAAGTTCTTAAGTTATCAATTTGCACGTTATACCGATATAAAGTCATCAGATTGAATACTCGAACATTTGATTCCACTTCTCTTATATATCCACGATTGAATTGCGGATCGAGAAACATTGCTATGACTGACAATGAGATATTCGATGAAGGATTTACTTCAGTTCCACTCTTGTCATTAACCAGACACTTCGACATAATTATTCATGCAATGCTTTTGGGAACCCGTGAAATACTTTGAATTTCGAAAAGTATAAGGGGCCAACATTTAATTAAACCTCATTTGTAGCTGTACTGCGATGAATTCAATTTCATCCAACCTTTTTTCAAGAGATTATTTCATGTTGAACGGAGATCAGAGAATGTTCCGAACGATGAAATATGCACATTTGTGTGTTTCAGAAGGATGACAGAATGCAATGAATAAGCACACATGATAGTTTGGTCGAAGCTGACCCACGTCTACTGATGGCTATTTCAGTGCTGTTTTGAATTTAGATAGAATTGAGGCAAGCTGTTACAAGTCTGTGTAAATTCGTAGTCTCTCATTTATGCATGTATATGTATGGTCTTTGTATGATCGCATAGGAAATAATACTGTAATATATATATATAT